>MU275210.1:173343-187481 GCA_022160315.1 Panus rudis PR-1116 ss-1
TGTTAGAATTCCCGCCCAGAAATACTTTTATGCTGCAGCACCATTGGCACCGTTAATAGCTTTTGCTTCCACAGTCACTGGCAGACCTCTTGACTTTTTGTAAATCAGCTGTCTGCGGCCGCGTACACCCTCTCTGAGTCGTTCGAGAACTGGGACAGTCTGCTCCCAAGATAAGCAGGCATCTAGACAAACATCAGTCAATAGGATACAGCGATCTTCGCCGGAGGCAAACGCACCGGTCACTGATTGGCCGTAGATCAGGCCAGCAGGTCCTGAAGAGGGGATATCTTGACGTCCTTCAACAAGGTTCGATTCGATCATAACACCCATGATCATTTCGGACGTCTCTCCAGATTCCAGTTGTCGTGCGATATCGTCGGCGACCTCGATTTGCTTTCTGTGTTGCTTAGAGCTGTTGCCGTGGCTGCAATCAATCTGATAGACGAAGGTGAGGATCGTGATCTCTCGGACAGTGGAGAGCATGCATACCATGATCTTCGCTGGGAAACCAGCCTTTTTTAGTTTTTCACCGCAATCACGTACGTACTCAGCGGCATAGTTGGGTCCGCTGGAGCCTCCACGAAGGATGAGATGCACATCGGGATTTCCCTGAGGTAGCAATGAGCACATGAAGACTGAGATGTGTGGGCAAATTCACCTCTGTCTCAACGATACTGCTTAGTCCGTGCTTTCCAACAGACAAGAAGACGTGGGGACGACTGGCGGCTCTACACGCATCGATGGCGATGCCAACTGTGCCATCTGTCGAGTTCTTGAAGCCAGTAGGCATGGAAAGAGCGGAGGTCAGTTCTCTGTGAACCTGAGATTCGGTCGTGCGCGCTCCGATTGCTCCCCATGATACGAGATCGGCAGTATACTGAGGAGTGATAGTATCAAGAAATTCGCAGCCAGCGGGAAGTCCTAATTTTGCAATATCCAGGAGCAGCGTTCTAGCCAACCTGAGACCCTTGTTGATTTGGAAGCTTCCGTTCATGTCAGGATCATTGATCAAACCCTTCCACCCAACAGTAGTACGGGGCTTTTCGAAGTAGACTCGCATGATAATATGCAAGTCTTCCTTGGCAGTCTCGGCATACTCCCGCAACTTGTGGGCGTACTCCATAGCCGATTCAACGTTGTGAACAGAGCAGGGTCTGTAGGATGGGACCGACCAAACGGTCACTATTGTATCTTCACCAATGGCAAGAACAGCACTCACCCAACCACCACCAGCAGACGATCGTCATTGGACCTGAGAATGTTCTCAGCAGCTTTGCGGCCCTCAAGAACAGTTTGCGCAGCTTGGAGGGTGCTACATCGGAGTCAATTTGCATCTCGGCCAATCAGGGTTGTTGACTTACAGAGGGAGATCCTCTTGAAGGATCTGGGGTGGAATGAGAGGTCTAGTTGCCTTCACACGTCGATCCTCAAGCCTGCTGAGGGCCTCACGGAAGGGAAGAGTCATCTCAATGTTGGACACTAACGAAGATCGAACGGGTGGGGATACAAATTTGTTCAGTTCGCAGAAGCCAGAAGGCCTCGTGGGTTTTATACGTACTTTTGATAGAATACAAGACACTGGTCCGATCGAGAGCGGATTCGATACACAGGTATAGGGCAGAGACGAGAGCTGGCGTGAAACAGAATGAGAGGATGGTGTACAGGAACGGGGGTAATAAATATGACAGGGATTCAAAACTGACTCGCCGAGGCAAGTCAGAGGATAAATTGTATTAGGCGCCCAATGTAATGTCATGGGCGCCAAACGAGTTTCGTACGGACGCACTGCGCTGTCTTCGTCTAAGTCTGTTGTCACGATCATCCTCCTCTTCATAGTATCCTCACCTTCTGCACTCTCGTATTATTCACCCCTTGCCTTCTGCGCCATGGACTTTTCTACTATGAATGCGGCTGAGCAGGCCCAAATGTCCAAAATCATCGAGAAGCGTCAGGTATGCATGGCCATACGTGTACTAAAAGATTTACCAACAATTTGCGCAGATGCAAGACTTCATGAGGATGTACTCGAACCTGGTCGAGCGGTGCTTCAACTCGTGTTGCAACGATTTTACCAGCAAGGCACTGTCGTCCAAAGAGGTCCGTCACCCTGCCCGATGCTTTTGACCGCTGTTCACTTACACATATGCAGGAACAATGTGTGCTGAATTGCACAGACAAGTTTCTCAAGCATTCGGAACGAGTGGGAGCCCGGTTTGCAGAACAAAATGCCGGTGCGTCGCCTCCATGACACAAGGATCGCTTTGCGCTAACACACATGCAGAGGCTATGAACGCCGCCAGCAAATGATCATGCACTACCCTTTACCTGTATTCCTCTACGTACCCCTGCTACAGTATCATACACGCTGTTTCATAATTTAGCCCCCTTGAAGAGACAACCTGTCATTGGGTCGACGCTAAATTATCGATGCAAGCAAAAGGGTATATCGATGCTAATATACAAGACAGTATTGTCAAGTCAATCGGAAGCATTCATATCAATCCACATGAAGCAGCAGCCGTTCTTTTCATGTCCTAACAAACGATATGGACTTTCGGCCTATGCAGTGGCCGCAACGGCGGGCGCGCTTTCCGTGGTAGCCGGGGCGTTGTTCGTCTCAGCCGCAGGCGTAGATTCAGATCCTCCTTCTCCTCCCTTTGTTTCAGCGTCGAGCTTCTCCAGCCACTTATTCACAAACTTAGTGTGTGCGCCGTAGTTCATTGTTGCATCCAGGGCATCCCTTCAATTTGGTTCAATACTATGCACACACTACACGCGGTGAGTACGTACCTAACGATACCTTGGCTGTCGATGATGAAGGTTACACGGGCATCCACTAACCCCAGCAATCCTTTCCCTACATGATAAGCTTTGCGAGCTTCACCCTTACCATCGCTGAGGATTGGATACTGAAATAGGAATGTACCTTCAGCTCTCCACCTTCCAATTAGAACTGCCCCGAACTCACCGTCAAGCCATTCTTCTCCTTGAACTCCTTCTGCTTCTCAACTGTATCTCCGCTAATCCCAACAACCTGAACATTGCGGCCTCCAAACGTTCCCTTCTCTGCGATGGCGTTAATGTGCTCAGTTTTCGCTACAATTTCAAAAACGTACCAGCGATAGCATCCCGGAACTGACACGCTTCTTTTGTACAGCCATACGTTCCTAAAACAATCTAAGTTCCCGTGCAACACTCTCTCCAAGAACTACTAACCAGCCTTAGGGTAGAAGAACAATGCAATCGGCGCACCGTTTTGACCAGGCGTGAGATTGTAAGTTTCCCCTGTCGTGTCCGGAAGAGACAAAGGGGGTGCGGGCTGTCCAATCAGGGGGTGTGGCATAACGATCGTGAAGGTTGATGTAGCTAGTTGAGTTGTGGTAACCTCGCGCAGACCAAGGAGCCGGTATTTATAACAGCCATGACGCGTGAGAGTAATCGAAGGCAACGAGGGAAAGGCTAGAGCCAGACTGGATGGCTGAGGCTGGCTGAGGATGGCTGCTGATTTTGATCGGTGGGTTTCACGCGTAGAAAGCTATGGAAACGCGGAAGAAATACGGACACGAGACAAGTCCAGTGACTGCTACTTATTATCTCAATCTTTATGCTGGGCAGCCCAATACGCACGGCATGGGTGGGTGCATTTGAACTGGCATCGAATTGCTAGGGAGGGAAAGATCCTTGTGAGTTCAAGACGATCATACCCCATGCCAATCCCATGCGCAGGACTCATGAAAGGCTCAGGGAAGGCATGAGGACTTCGGAACTAAATCAACGACAACGTTGCGGCGATAGGCGGGTGTGCCGTGCAAACATATAGTCGACAGTCTTGTGAATCGGTCTTTGCGGTCTTTGAATGTCTAGTAGTTTTGAAAGATTCCAATCTCGGCCGTGTCGCTATCTGGATAGATCCTCGAAGAACGAATATGATTTAAAGATGTCGCTTGCAGGTCACCTCGGGCTCGCCAACGTGGTAGGGTGTTCCTAGAGAGTCAGTGTCTAAATGTGTAGTCGGTGCCGGACAACAGCTGCACCCGAGGCGACGTCAAGCATGGACAGGTTGCATGGATGTGTTTCATTCTTGGTACATTACTTGCGGGATGGAGTGGGATGGCGGGGTAAGCTTTGATTCGAACGTGCAACATGCTCTCCATTGTAATAACGGGAAAATAGAGTTAGACGATACTCATTGAGAAGCTCCCGCGACGGGGAACACGTGTAGGGCCCGCGGAGCCTCAGGCTACTGATGATCAGGAACGGAAGAGGGATAAAGGGGGTCTGTGGATATCAATATCTGTATGTCTGCATCGAAGGGAGCAGGTGGACATCTTTCAGAGGTACATTAGCCAACGGGATAAGAAGACAAAAGCTGAGCTGCTGACGGTCGCTACGAGGTTAGGAAGGCAAAAGTGAAGACCTGGAGGCCGTTGCCTTTTCTGGCTATAGTGCGCCTCTTTGGGAAATGGCAATGCCCGATCCGGGGGGCAACAACAGAAAGCAGCATGGAAATTGCTCAAGTCAACTTAAAGCTGCTCGTACCCCAAGGTGGAACTTCCTTGCCCTGATATTACTTCTATTCACTCAGTTTCTGGACATTCAAGTTTGCACACTTGAATATAACATTCACACACCAATTTTGGGAAGCTGCGAAGGGTGGAACAAATACCATGAATCTCGACATTTGGTATGAATGACTACGAATTCCACATTTATTGATACCTGATCAACCCGCACTTGGACTCATCCATGAATTGCAACGGGGCTTGGGACATGGAACTACTAATATCTTCCTGTCGCAGCGGCATATTGTACCATACCGTACCTTTTATCGCCGGTGGGAAGGAAACATCAGCTTTTTCTAACTCTGCCTCCCTTGCACAAGGTTGTTTGCACGAAATGCAAGTTGCCAACATATATTCGGTGTGTTTGCCATGCTTTCTATTACTTCTCTCCAAGCCGTCTCAGCCCAACCCTCAGAGCCCCAAATTGTGCTCGGTTGTGTACTAGTCCACTAAATTGGCCAAAAGCCATAATGGTATGCCCTCCCGTGTCTGCTACAGGCACATGTTTTGAGGTTCATGGTGGATAAAATCCTCTTTCGACTCATCTCTTCTCCTTCCAGCCTCCCCGCCGTCACATTTTGCTACATGTCTTCCAGTAACATCTGGAAAAATGGAACCCTGTACGTACTGTTATGTAGACACCGTAGACACTGTAGACACGTACCTACCCCCTCTTTATATAGGGCTCTGTATTGTTTCCCAAAAGATACAGGATCTACATGGCGTACATACACCTGTACCTTTGCTCATGTAAATCCAAACGGTATCGTGTACCAGGGCTACACAGAGTATGTAGGCTAGTATATGTAGACTCTCTACACTGTGTAGAGTTGTAGACTGACTCGGACATGCACTGGGCACTCAGCGCTACTGTACTCTACTGTACGCATGGTCCGAAACTATCACGTGGATCACACGAAGGGTTTGATTTTGGATCGTCGAAACGACCACTACTGAACAATGTATTCACAAACTGTCTGTAACAATAAATGGACACTTTTTACCCGAGCAATGACAATGCCGCACCACACCCTCCACCTACTCATCCTCATCTGAATCCTCCTCTGATGATTCCTCATTGTCAGAATCATCCTTGCCGTCATCACTGCTATCGTCGTCAGAGTCATCTAATTCCTCAGAGTCAGATTCGTCAGAGTCATCAGAGTTGCCATCCTCTGAACTCTCTTCCTCAGCCTCGTCGTCATCGTTAACCCCGGCTGAATTCGTTGTTGGCCAACCCTGAGAATTATCATGGGTCACCGTTGTGTTACTGCTTCCCCATGGCCCCACTGGTTTCTCTGCTAAGCCTGTGTCGTCAAAGAAAACAGGATCTTCCTCGTCAAGCTGGTCGTCATCCAGAGTTAGATTGGCGGCTGCAGTGGTCATTCCGGTTGGGTCTGGATGAAATTGGATGTCATTGACATCAGTAGACAAGCCGACAAGATTGTATCCACACTTACCTTCCCACTGTCCAAGGCCCCTCTGTGGCAAGACAACGCCTGTTGTAGTTGCTGCTGATTGAATGTCTGCTTCTCTCTGTGCGATCGCAGCTAGCTCATCCTGGAAACGACTCTTGCCTATAACACCTGCAAGCTCTGTCTCAATCGGTGAGACACCAACCGACGTTCTAAGTCAAATATGTACCATTTTCATCATCAGTTGTCCAAGAACGTCATCTACTATATGATGGGTCTGTCGTACCTGATATCCTTGTAAAGCTGGGAGCTCTGCGTTTTAAATAACAGGCCAGAGAGCTCAAACCAGTCCTTCACGTTGATGACGTGTACTTCGTATACCGGATGCCATTCTGCAGCCCTTAATGAGGCTTTCCGGGCGCGAAAACCGGTGCTATAGGAGTTTATCGCATAGTGAAGCTATTAAATATTTGTGTCACATCGACATTTCATCAATCATGCATATGATACTCACCAAGGTGCACACAAAAGCATATGCCTCCGCATCAGGAAAAACCTCATTTTCCAAATCCTGCCAATTGTAGATAATTTAGATATGATGAGATATAATTGGCATTTTTGTCTCAGTTTTCTCCAAAAAGCTCCAATTATCCAGACTATCCTTATTCTGGACTTTATTTCTCTAATTTAGCAGAAACTTTTATCTCTAAATTAGAGAGAATTGTCTACAAATAACTGCAATTTTCCTCTAACACTTTCTATTCATTAATTTCAATGTATCATGGACTTCTATTACAAAACATCACAATATAAATTAAGAGCATTCAAATCAACGATAAGCAGCATTATAATTCATTCTAGTATGTAAAAGCAAGCATAAAATAAAATAAAACATTGCTGGCACCATCAGGAATTGAACTCAGTGTCTCCAGACTGCACTGTCAAGCAGAGCTCTAACCACTAGACCACCAGGCCATATAATATCTCTGAAGCAATGGGCCATATATACCATCTCTGCTGACACATCTCATAAACAACTGAGACTTATGCATTTTTTGACGGCTCTCTATTACATAGAGACTAGATCTCCTTTATGAGCATTAGCACTAGGTTATACAGATAGTGATATCAATTAGATATTTTTAGCATCATTGGATGTCAGTTAGTGTCAACATCAATCAAGATCAATGAGTATACAATACATCAAAAAATTTAAATCATGTTGGAGTTAGATTGGAGTTAGATTAGCATTGCATTTCTATTGAGCTAGAGTTGAACTCAAAATTATCAAAAGTTAGCCCAATTGGAGCTGGCCTAGTCAGACTTCATCTGACACATCAAGGTTCATAAACATTTAGGTATTGTTATCTGAAAATTAGATAGCTATTTGATCAATAGGCATTTTTAACTTAGATTGGCTATCAGTTGCATCAGATTGGATATATTAGGAAAAAGAGGTTTTTCCTGATGCGCAGGAATTGTACCCTTGAAGTACGTGCTGAACCTAACTCCAACAGAGGCATGCCCAGAGAGGAACCAGAGCGTTATGACCTCGCGAATAGCAAGGTTTTGATAACTGCTGATCCTCTTCTCTTTCATCAGCTGATCAAGCTGATTGCCCATAGAGTTCAGTCAGATTACGAAATTAAGAGCGTACTGAACAAGGCACATACTGGATATCGAAAATTATTATCGGTGAGTAGCTTCTCCACTTGTTGCAGATTGTGTTCTCGCGTCTTGTCGTCAGTGTGACGTCGCAGATCGTAGGAAGCAGCAGCGATTTCTCGCACACTGTCCCGGAGAGAACTTCGGAAGTGAGTCACTGTATGTGTAATCTGCAGAACAAGCCATATCAGTACTGCGTCCCTCAATTAACTAATTCATACCATCTTGTGAATCGCTGTCGTAAGTGCACTATCGTCGACATCGTGATTCTCACAAGCCATCTGCCAAGCCTCTTTTGCCCAAGCATCCTGCTTGTGCGGTTCCGGGAATGCATGCCTGACAATCATAAAGATCCGAATATAGTCCTGCGCTTCCTTGATGCAGTCTCTGATAGGTGATGCATAGTCTTGAAGGCGACCACGTCTTCTCGCCTTCTTCTTCTTGTCCTTGACTTTCTTACCTTTCTTTTGCTCGGACAGGGCGTCGAGCTTCTTCTGCGTCTTCTTCTTTTTCTTCTTTGGCTTACCCACATCTTTTTCGCTCTCTGAGCTGATTGATAAGACATGCTTGTGAGAGATTCGGGCTGGTTCAATCTGAGCTTTGGCAGCAGGGAAGAAGCCCACACTATTTTGATCTACAACGTCACAACATCAGAGATGACAACAGTTGCAATATCCGAGACTTACCCTCAATCAAGTTGAACGCATTAACCTCCTGCTGAGTACGTTCTGCCGGCTTTGGTGCCATGGCATCCTGGGCAAGAATCTGAGGGTCAATCTGGAAGCTGACGTCAACTGTACCACCTCCAAGTCTAGCGATGGGACTTCCCTCATTGCTGGACGGTACAACAATGGGGGAAAGCGGCTGGTGTGCCACACAATGCACAGTTGAAGGAGTATGTGAGGTGTTCACCAAGCGGCGAACAGGTTGAGCTTGCGGAGTTCATCAGGAAAAACCTCATTTTCCTAATCTTGCCAATTGTAGGTAATTTAGATATAATGAGATATAATTGGCATTTTTGTCTTGGTTTTCTCCAATAGGCTCCAATATTCTAGACCCCCCTAATTCTGGACTTTATTTCTCTAATTTGGAGAATACAATTAGTGCCAATTTAGAGAAAATTGTCTATAAATGACTACAATTTTCCTCCAGTACTATTCCCTGATTGATTTCAATATTGTATTGATCTTTGTTACAAGACATCACAATATAAATTAATAGTATTCAAATCAATAATGAGCATCATTACAATTCATTTTAGTACACAAAAACAATCATAAAATAAAATAAAACATTGCTGGCACAATCAGGAATTGAACCCAGGGTCTCCAGACTACACTGTCAAGCAGAGCTCTAACCACTAGACCACCAGGCCATATAGTATCTCTGAAGCAATATGCCATATATACCATCTCTGCTGACACATCTCATAAACAGCTGAGACTTATGCATTTTTTTGACGGCTCTCTATTACACAGAGACTAGATACCCTTTAGAAGCATTGGCACTAGGTTATACATATAGCGACATCAATTAGATATTTTGAGCATCATTGGATGTCAGTTAGTGTCAACATCCATAAGTATAAAGTACATCAAAAATATTCAAATCATGTTGGAGTTAGATTGGAGTTAGATTAGCATTGCATTTCTGTTGAGCTAGACTTGAACTCAAAATTATCAAAAGTTAGCCCAATTGGAGCTGACCTAGTCAGACCTCATCTGATACATCAAAGTTTATAAACATCGGGATATTGTTATCTGAAAATTAGATAGCTATTTGATCAATAGTCATTTTTAACTTATATTTGCTTTCAGTTGCATCAAATTAGCTATATTGGGAAAAAGAGGTTTTTCCTGATGTTTGTGGTGCAATTGGTAATGGCCCACGTCCATTTGGTCCTAGAGGCATTGAGGTCCTGAAGTGAGTAGGAGTTATTGCCTAGCGAAATAGATAAACCTGTAAGCTGACGAGTCTGATATCAACAAGAAGAATATTACCGTTGAAGCATTGGCGACACTGGGAGAGGAGGGGAAATTGTATGCATGTCCTTCAGGAATTGGTGAAGCAGTGTGAGGAACAAGTGGCAGTCCAGCAGGTGGCGCATATGCGGGCACTGCTATTTGATAAAGTCAGGTCAAAAGTTATAAGACGTGATACTGCAAAAAACATCATTACAGAACGTTTTACCTGGTGGAACAATGGCTACCCCAGTAGCATCTTGTGCAGCTGTAGGCTGGTTACTGGGTGCGGTATCCGGTTGAATGGTCTTGCTTTTAATCTATGAAACATTTTTGATTAATTCTAGTCGGTCAGAAATCCAATAAATTACACTTGCAGAGCCAGGGGGAGTACGTGTCTTCTTTAGAGCCTTCTTCTTGGTACCAGCTGGATCCTGCTTTGCTTCTTCACGTTGAGCTTTTTTGGCAGCCTTGATGGCCTTTTCTTCATCTACCACGACCGTTATGCATCCACCCCAACGGAATGAGAACAGTCGCAAAAATGTACTTACCTAGGTTCGCCTGCTGCTCAGAGGGCTTCCGGTTGCGTTTAGACATGAAAGATGAACTATCTGCAGCTATAGTGAGCTCCAATACAACAGGGACAATGGGGACAGGTCTATCCTCGCATTCGTTGATGGCATGCACATGCTAAAACCCCACAACTATACAGTTACGGAAGTATATCTGGTAGATCTGAGCTTCAGTGGCTGGTGCCCGATTCGGAGGAGACCAGATCGTCGAAGGTGTTGAAGTCCGGAGCGCTTGCTTGAATTATACATACCTCATCTGCAATCTCTAAAGTCAGAAGCTCTCTATCATCATGGCCATTGTTACCTCGCACAAGCTCTACAAGTGTCAGTACTGTCCTCGTCGACTGAAGTCACAAGAGAGCATCAAGCGTCACATTGAAGCTACCCCACTTTGTCGCCAGCATTGGCAAGCATGGATTCTATCTCGCAATTGGCGTCCGGATGGCAACTCACCCTCTCCTAGTACTGAGAGTGGAATGCTTCCATTTCCGCAGGGCAATGCAGATGTTCCCATGGATGTGGATATTGAAATAGCCCCCAGCAATCCGTCTCCAGGTACCCTGCAGTCCCCTGAACACATGGACACACTGGCTTCTTCAGACCCTTCATCTACCAAGCTGACGTCTACTATCAATGGGGAGCGAAATGTAGGAGAGGAAAGGAGAGAGGTATATGTTGAGCAGTATCCCCGAAAAGGCACAGAGAGTTTAGGGGAAGGACGGACGCAGTTTGAGAGATGGGAAGCGGAGCTGAAAGGGCGAGGGGACAATGCAAGATGGGCTCCCTTTGCAAGCGAAGAGGAATGGCAATTAGCAGAATGGCTTCATCGTAGTGCTGGTCATAACCGTATCGATGAGTTTCTAAAGCTTCCAATTGTTAGCGACACTATTTTGCTCTCTATTGAACTTGTCGCTTACATGGTTACACATATGCCAGATTCAAGAGTGCGACCTAAGTGTCTCCAGCAAATACAAATTCTTCCAAGCAGTTGACGAACTCCCTGTGACCAACAAATGGATCTACGATCAGATTGACGTCGAAGGAGATCGCATCGGTGAAGATGGCAAACCTATGTGTGAAAGAGTAGATCTCTGGCGTAGAGATCCTGTGGAATGTGTTCGTGAGCTGATCGGAAACCCTGCGTTCCGTGAAGCCATGGCATATACACCAGAGAAACTATACGACGATGAGCACATGGAGTCTCGCATCTTTCATGAGATGCACAATGGAGACTGGTGGTGGCAGACACAAGTGAGTGACTTCACCGTGACCGAGGTAGATAATCGCAGATAGATACTCACACCGTTGTCTATGTCATTAGGGACGCTTACCGGATGATGCTACTATTGCTCCAGTAATCTTGGCATCGGATAAAACAAAGCTGTCACAATTCCATGGTGATCAGACTGCTTGGCCCGTCTATTTGTCCATTGGCAACATTGCTAAAGCAACACGCCGCCAGGTCTCTGCACGCGCCACCATTTTGCTTGGATATATACCTGCAACAAAGCTGGAGTGTTTCAAGAAGAAAAGCCGGTCGGACGCAGGTTACCGGCTCTTTCACCACTGCATGAAGAACATTATGGAGGCTCTCATTGAGGCAGGCAAGAAAGGCGTGCTCATGACTTGTGCGGATGGTTGTATCCGCCGAATATTCCCCATTCTTGCAGCATATATTGCCGATCATCCGGAGCAGTGTCTCATTGTGAACGTCAAGGAGAACCATTGCCCCAAAGGAAGAGTAACTCCCAAACAGCGTGGCGATCCAGACGAATGTCTCTTGCGGAGTGTGGATGAGACTCTTGAACTGCTTTCTCGGCACGCAGACGGGGAAGATGATCCTAAATTCAAGACTCTGGGACTTCGCCCTGTCTACGAGCCTTTCTGGAAAGATCTCCCTCATTGTAACATATACGAAGCAATGACACCCGATATTCTTCATCAGCTTCATAAGGGTGTATTCAAGACTCACCTGGTAAGCTGGTGTACCAAGATCTTGGGGGACGACGAACTTGATCGCCGTTTCAAGGCTATGCCTGACTTAGTAGGGCTGCGTCACTTCAAGAAAGGCATATCCAGTGTGTCGCAATGGACAGGAGCAGAGCATAAAGAGATGCAAAAGGTTTTCCTGGGCCTGCTAGTGGGAGCCGTGTCGGAAGAAGTACTCATTGTTGCCAAAGCGCTCATCGACTTCATCTACTACGCTCAATTCCAACTTCACACCTCCAAAACGCTTCGCGGCCTAGAGGAGGCCCTCCACATCTTTCACCAGCATAAAACAGTCTTCGTCTCTCTTGGCATTCGCAAACATTTCAATATTCCCAGAATTCACTCAATGCTTCATTATCTTGCATCTATTCGCCTCTTTGGAAGTCTCGATGGCTACAACACCGAACTATCCGAGAGGTTACATATCGACTTTGCCAAACATGCATACCTGGCTGGCAACCATAAGGATTTCATTGCCCAAATGACAGTCTGGCTTCGCCGCCATGAAGCCATGGATCTTCGTTCAGCCTTCCTGGAATGGTTAGCAAAGCGAGAAAAGGCTGCTCAGGCTGAAATTGCGATACGCCGGCTGACAGTTCAACAAGTAGATTCATCCATGGCTAGCTCTCCACCAGCGTCGTTGCGCCTGGCAAAAAGATGTCATTGGCCACATAGAACCCTCTCCCAGTTACAGGATCAACATGGCGCAACATGTTTCCTTCTGGCATTACGGCGTTACGTCCGTATTCACTATGCCCACCTCCCCTTCGTGCCGACCGCCCTTACAACATACCGTGTCTACAAGCAAGTAAAAGTCCTACGTCCCTTGAATCGCTTCATTAAGGATGAAATATTCTATGAACGCATTCGAGCAACGCCATTGATACCAGCACTGGGTCGCAAGCACTGTGTACCAGCCAAATTTGATACGGTGCTTGCAGTAGAGGATCGTGCAAAATACGAGTTTGCTGGAAGGCAAGGGCAAGCAGGTGGCCATGGAACATTGGACGGTGCGCGTTCCCCTTTTGAATCACTCACCACATTCTGACTCAATATTTCACAGGTCTGCGAGTGGCTCGTGTTCGCGTTATATTCGAACTGCCTCCCCGATTTGATGTGAATACAGTTCTCCTTGCATATGTAGAGTGGTTCACACCACTGGGACGCGTTGATCCCATTACGGGGATGCACATGGTAACACGCTCAACACGGTGCCTACAACCCAACGCAAGCATTATTCCCTTACATGACATCATCTCACCCTGTCATCTTGTTGCGAAATGCGGTTCAAAAATAGATCGCACCCTGACCTCTGCCAATGTACTGGAGAAAGCAGCGGCATTCCTGGTTAATCCTTATTTTTCCATTAACGAATTCTCCCTCTTCCGTTTACACCACATACCCAATCCTTAGATTAGTACATCACCAAATAGAAGCTATCTCTATTGAACACGCATCAATGTATGCATTGAAGTGAACGCAAGGCCCGACCAACAATGAGCAGAACACACGGTAACAGGGGAAGTGCACACACCATCTTGACCGCACCAGAGGAGGGAAAGCATGGCCGCACCAGAGGACTGGAGAAAGCATGGCCGCACCAGAGGTAAATTTCAGAGCGCGAGCAAGGAAAGAATGCAGGACCCAGGAGGGGGAGGGAACGGTGGACAGCATGGAACCAGGGATCCAGTAAGGACAAGAGAAGAGGCGCGAGAACAAGAACAGAGCTGAAACGGCCGGTGGGGGTTTTGGACAGACGTGCTCAGAGCTGAGGATGAGCTGAGAAAAACGCCTGGTTGGATTTCATGGGACTGAGGGACATACCTTGCACATAGAGAAACCAAGTACACGCACCAGGGACTACAGGTGTTACGAGCGTAGCTCGGTAACTCAAGCAACAAGTTCTAATTCAACAATCCAGGGGTTCGAGGGTGTCACCCGAGTCCGAGTTCCAAGGGTCGAGGGTAAGTAATC
>MU275211.1:2585-140838 GCA_022160315.1 Panus rudis PR-1116 ss-1
GAATTGTAATGATGCTCATTATTGATTTGAATACTATTAATTTATATTGTGATGTTTTGTGATAGAGATCAATACAATATTGAAATCAATCAGTGAAAAGTGTTGGAGGAACATTGCAGTTATTTGTAGACAATTATTTCTAAATTGGCTCTAATTATTTTCTCCAAATGAGAGAAATACATGCCAAAATTAGGGGGGCCTAGAATATTGGATCTTTTTGGAGAAAACCGAGACAAAAATGCTAATTATATCTCATCATATCTAAATTATCTACAATTGGCAAGATTAGGAAAATGAGGTTTTTCCTGATGTTGCCAGGGGAGGAATTCCTAAGGGAGACAATCAAGCCAAGCTTCAGGAGTGGTAGGAAATCATTGATGGTGTGGGGAGCAATTATTCATGGTCGCCAGGGCCCTTTGGTTTGCCTTGACTTCAAAGAAAACCCACAGGGAAGGAGGACATCTGGTGGGTTGAATGGGAGGAGGTATGTGGAGCAGGTCTTAGAGGGCCCTTTGAAGCAGTTCTATGATGAGGTTCGTGCTGAGAGAGGAGAAGGGGTTATGGTGGTTGAAGATGGGGCTCCTGCACACAAATCCAATGCAGCAAAACAGGCCCGAGAACGGTTGGGCATCCGCAATCTTCCGCATCCTCCCAATTCCCCTGACCTTAATCCTATTGAACCTCTATGGGATATTCTCAAGAGACGTATAGCCAAGATTCCCGGAGCATACAAATCACTCGACAACTTATGGAGGGCTGCTCAAACTGTGTGGAATGGGTTAACGAGGGAGGATATTGAGGCACACACTGGGAGGATGGTTGACAGAGTAAAAGCAGTAAAGGTAGCAAAGGGCTGGCAAACCAAATTTTGATATGTTAGTGGCATGATGTACTTTCACATAACACAAAGACATTGAGGCATAGTAGAAGAAATATGTCGAGAAAAAAAAAAGAATGTTGATTTCCAGAACCCATCATGTGACCATGTTCAAATACTTTTTTTGACCCTGAGTACATGTGGCTCACGACTCGCGAACTCTCGCAGTCGCCCCCTCGAGCCTCAGAGTAGTTGTGAGGTACATAGTGTAGTTGTAGATAAAATAGAGAAATGGAAAAGAAATATTTTGACCCCATCTCCAGTTTGAGTCTTTGTGTTGCAGGCAATGGCTCGGGCGCACTGAACGCGCGACCTCAACTCTATTTGCGTGCGCGTCGTGCCTCCCTCACGTGCGGAGGAGATCGGCGGGCAGAAAGTGCAGCCCTACTTCCGGTATACACGCAGAGCTCTCACCTTCGACAGAATCTAGAAAATCAAACAAAACTGATTAAATTTCCCTCATACCCTAACCAATTATCCCACTTCGCCCAATATCCTTCGATGTCGTAGAACGCGTGAAATGCGGCTTCGTGAGAATATGTCGCAAACGGCCGAAACATCAGACCTACGCCGAAAACATAAAACTGTCAGTTTCTACGAGTAGGCCTTGCGGCACTACCACACCGGTATAACTTGACTATGGATATGGTTTTCAACAAATTCAAGTTTTCCTTATAGAGTGACCTGAATCACGTATTGACGCCGCACGAGCCAGGATCCGCCGGCGCAGCGGCCTTTTCGAGTTTTTAACGTGCTCAATTGATCCGTCGCATGATCTGCAGGATTTTATCTTATCGTAGCGTTTTTGACAAACTTCGATGTGCTTGCTAGTAGTAGTACGCCTTTCCTTCACCTTCCAACCATGCAAAGTCCTGAACTGCTGAGATACATAACAGCAGGTACGATACTTGTTGGCTCAAAACCTTCTGAGCCTCCTACGAACCTCCGAGATGTTTTGTCGTCACGGCTGAACCAGCTTGATCAGCATCTCGACCGCCCGGTAGCAGATAGGCAAGGTCAGTTGGAAGATGTTCAGCTAGAGACTGCCCAGGAAGCCCTCAATGTTGTCTGCAAAATACAACAACTCATCGTTGAAGACACCCCAACGGTACCCTCCTCAAAGGATTCTGGGCCATCGCAAGAGACGAATCTTCTTGGAACACGCGACCTAACATATATCCGGACGCTTTTATCCATTGCATTCAAATGGGGCATTGAGCCATTACTGCGAAGAGTTATGGACGCCATCCCTACTACGTCTCCCGTCGGTGACCACACAAGGGCGACTTTGATTGACCTCACGAATGTCCCGGAAGACTACGCTAGGCTTCGTAAACTACTCCTTGAACTATTCAAACTCGTTCTTCCGAACGGAATCCAAGGAACCCTAGCAGCCACTCACATCACTATCACCTTGATTGACCGACATTTGGCTGACCTGATTCGCCCTAGCATATGCCTAGGTTGGCTTCCCAAACCGTTGTCGAGCGACTCCGTCCGTCCAATGGATGATCTTCGCCCTCTCGTCATGCACCTGACATCTCTGTCAGTGGTGTTTGCATTCTTTCTCCCTTTGACATCAGTCTGACATTGCTCGACCAGTCTTCCTGTCTCTAAAACTGTGTCTGCCCTAATCAGCATACTGCCAGATAAATCATTGCCGAGTTATGGGCGGAGAGCATGCAGTTTCCTTCTAAGCAAACAATTGTTTGGAAAGAACGGTGTGCAAGGGCTGCTCATAGCTCTGTTTGACGAAGAAGAAGAATCAGGGGAGGAGGCGCCATTGGAGAAGCTGGAACAAGTTGCAAAGCTCATGAATACAATACCGAAGGGTGTACGGGAAGTGGTACGTCGTATTCCAGTGCCTTTCGCTCATTTATCAACATGTCTATTTAGGAATACAGCCAGACCATAATCCCCCAGCTTGTAGCAGTACTCTCATCCGAATCGCAGACGATGCCTCGTTCGCATAAGCGAGCTGCGGCCTTTTCCCTTTCACGTGCACTCATTTCATTCGACGGGCAAGATCACAGCTCAGTCGCTCCCAATATCTTGCTCTCAATCCTTCAGCAACCTTTCCTGATGGTAACTCAGCCTCCTTCCGACGAATCAACCCACGATGCTCCTCGGAAGCTTTTGCCCGTAGATGCTCTCCGGACATTACAATCTTTATTGACCAATACCGACCCTTCCCCCACGCTCATTTCAAGTCTCCTCACACCTATAGTGCCTTCTCTATTCTCCCTATGGAGCAGACTAGAGGGCCTCAGGACAGTGGATCCCTCGCTGAGGGTATCGACTCAGGGAATCTTAGAGACATGGGGACGACTCGTCAGTACCGAGGAATGTGTGGCGACAATGTGGTTAATCGTAAGTGGAGAAGGTGGGGAATGGAAGGTAGATATCGCAGGAAACATCGCGAGAGTAGAAGAATCGTACGTATCCATCTGCTACATTGCTCGATGCGCGACTGATGTCTTCATAGCGACCAGGTACAACAGAGACTCTCTCTGTTCACCCCCGAGGACCTCCGCAAAGCCGAGGAAGCAGGAGAGTTCGATGTTAACGCGAACATCCTTCAACTCCGTCCTGACCCTGTCCACTTTGTGCGTTATCTGAAGTTGCTGAATCGCTCTGACGTAAGCGGGGAAATATTCGTAAACCTCCTCGAAGCGTATCGTCAGGCAAAATCCGTATCAGATGCAGATCCAATGAGGTATGTTCGCCCCCCAGCTAGTTTAGTATGAACTAATCCTGGTAGGAATTTAGGACACTCCTCTATTTACAACTCGTCATGCAAATCCAGTCCCAAATCGCTACAGACGACTCCTCGACAAACCTGTTCAAGAAGCCGGCCCATATACTATCTTTCGTGAAGCATGCCTTAGAGTCTGCGATTGCGCCGCAGGCGCCTCCGCCTCCCAAGCGACCTAAGAAAGACGGGCTTGGACTTGAGGATCTACGTATTGTAGATGTGGACGAAGAGGATGCGGAGCTTGACACCCTGGAGCAGAATGGAGGTGACGTCGAAGACGATCCCGAGGATCCGAGCGCGAGTAGTGAGAATGAGATGACATCCACTGCTCTGAATCTTTTGCTCTCGATCCTTGAAGGTTAGTTCTCGTGCCGTCCAGCCTCTATCATGCCGTAGTAACTCATCAATAACGAATGTCTAGCAAATACGGACTTGTCTGCCGAGACATCGCCTATTCTCAACGAAATTCCCGACCTGCTCGAGAAACTCACGAAAGACGGACCTCCGGACATCAAACAACTTGCACGAGAAGCTCGGATGGTACTCACAGCGAGACTGGCGTCCTCCTCAATGTCTTCTAAGCCCAACCAGAAGAAACAAACTTCTGACGAACAAGCTGCGCAAGAGACTTATCAAAAGGCTTTAAAGCTTCTTCAAGATCCCATATTGCCCGTTCGTGCACATGGGCTTCTTTTACTACGCCAACTTGTCTCGTCCCGTTCGTCTCCCAGTGGTGCACTCATACCACCTGCAATAGACCGAGCCCTCGTCCCGGGAATCCTCTCCATCTTCCTCCAATCTCTGCAAGATGATGACTCGTACATATTCTTGAACGCCGTACAAGGATTGTCCGCGATGGTAGATGGATTCGGGAAAGAAACGTTGAAGGGTTTGGTGGACATGTATGTTAAGGGGTTGGATGGGCTGGGTGGGTCGGTGGTCATCACGAAGCAGGACGTTGATGCAAGAACGAGGATTGGAGAAGCGTTAGGTCAGGTCGTGAAGAGATGTGCGGAGGCACTCCCGGGATATGGTGACTTTCATTTTGTTTTGCGATCACAATAGCAGACTAATTTCCTCCGTTCAGGTGATATCCTTGTTCCACCACTCTTCAGTATCATCCGAGACACTCACCTCCCGACTACTTTGCGCACATCTGCCTTATCTCTCCTCGCACTTTGTGCCGATGTCAACCCGTTGGCGTTGTTCTCGTACACGGTGGATCTAATCACGGCGATGGTAGACTTGCTCCAGGTGGAGTCTGTGCCACTGAAACCAGAAGCAACTAAGAAGGACAAACCACCATCCGAAGCAGAGCAAACGCAAGAGAAAAACGAGAAGGAACAAAAGTCCGAAAGCAATGTTCCTCCTCCGCCCAGCATGGACGCCCAACCCACATCCACAAACTCCAAATTCCCTCCCCTACGACGCGCAGCCCTCCACTTCCTTTCCCTCCTCACACGTTCATACATCAATCAAACGGTGGAGAATCACAGGAGCTCCGCTTCTTCCGGTATCGTCTATGGTCTTCCTCCCGCCCTTCTGCGTAGGGCAAAGACGACTGTAGGGTATGTGGCGGCTACGGATGAAGATAACGTTGCGAGAGTAATGGCCCGAGAGGTACTTGAGGGACTTCACAGCGTGGAGATCATACTTTTGGGTCTATGAACCCAGAGACTGGAGACGGCGAAGTCACATCGACTACTATCGAGCTAGCGTTCTGTCGCTGGCGGGGTATAACAAAGTCAGGGTTGTGCTATAATCACTTCCTCTAAGTATACTATGAACCTGCAGGCCGAGAGCGAACTGTATTAGATTCATGTCTTGTGGATTTCTCAAGATTCGCGAGGCTTATGGATGGTATTAGGTCTCGGATAGCGGATAGCCTAGTCTCCTCCATAGACATTCACAGAGAAGATAGGTCGGGTATCCCTCTTTTTAGGTATTGATGTCGTTATCGCCACATTGTTGAAGAGCCCAATGAAAATATCGCTGCCTTGGCGCAATGGTAGCGCGTCTGCCTCCTACTGGTGGGACTCGAACCCCCAGGTTAGTAAGCAGAAGGTTGCGGGTTCGAGTCCCGTTGGTAGTATAGGTTATATATTTTTGCCAGTTTCAACATATTTCTATCGTAATGTGTGAGTGCCATTGAGTTTCATTGAAATTTTGGGGGAATCCGTGGCTGAACGTTGAAGATTACCATGCCATGTTGCCCCAGTCCGATTTAGGAACGTAGACGCCCGAGAAGCGGGCGTTCAGTACGGCTTGAATTGCAAGCTCTCTACTTCCAACCTCTGTGCCAACCTCTACTTACATCTCTCGCGGTGGTCACAAGTATTGCACATATGTTGGCACGTCCCTCTCGAAATGCCGTCTCGAATATCTCGAGAACAGTAGCCGCGAGCTGTTCTCGACTAAACCATTCACTGTCACCGTATGTGCCAACCGTTTCACTCATGCGCAACCTTCTTACAGGGTAGAAACGCTTTTCTCATGTTCTAGTGTTTCGTCGTTGGAGGGACAAGATTTGGGAGCTATCCTTGCTCAGCCCGAGTTTGCGTCAAAAGTCGTACACGGCCGCTCCTTCGTCCCAGCATACTACCACCCGCGAACACACAACATCCCCGTCGCACTCATTCATTTCCGATCACACCACGTCTCCCTCCTAAACCTCTTCACGCACTTTTGCGCACATACCGCTTCAGCACTTGCCATTCCCATCTCCAAGACTATCCCCTTACCCACCCAACGTTCGTTATGGACTGTACCCAAGAGTCCGTTCGTGCACAAGTCGGCGCAGGAGAACTTTGAACGAAAAGTTCACAAGCGGGCTATCAAAGCTTGGGATGCCGATGACGAGGTTGTCGATCGTTGGATCAAGTACTTGGAGGCGCATGCATTGGCGGGTGTCGGTATTCGGGTGGTTAGGTGGCAGCGGGCTCCGGTCGGTGTGCGTTCGCTGACGATGGAGGCTATCAAGAAGCAGATGGCTTTGGACGCTTCGACCACGAGCTCTGAAAAAGTCAAAGCTCTCGGCGAGAAAATCGTTCAGCAAGAGTTGGCTGCGAATGCTGGGGAAAAGGTCATTGAACAACCCGCGACTTCGTCGTAATGCCAGCTTCCTCATTCCTCCCTGCTATCCAAAACACCTTGTTCATTCATGCTTTGCGGTATTCTAATTACCATTGCATTGTAGCTGCACTTCGTAATACAGCCTTTCATTACAGTATGATCAAAAGACAAGAGAATATTCGTACGACACAAGAAGATCATGAGGGGTTACAAACAACAGGCCTAGGTATTTCGGCATACATGTTCATGCTCGAGTTTCAGAGTTTCGTGGCGTTTCGTTGAGGCCGACAGTCCATCCAATCCATATCATTCCACCCATTTTCCCATAACGCAGGTTTATTTAGGGAACATTTCGTCGAAAGATATTCTGCACTCTTAATGGGTTCCGTTGACCCCATTGACTTGACTAAGAGCAGCATCAGCTCTGAGAAGATCGCCCTCACTCAGGCTCTTCGACCTTCCGCCGCCAGGTGTGGAGGCACCGGAGATAACAGAGCTCGCGCGGGATCGAACTTTCATAACGAGCGGGCTATGAAGAGTAAACGTCAGCATCTCTCCCAAGAGCGTAGGTAGACAAGAAAAATACGCACAAAGGATAACCTTCTTCCTCATCCTCATTCGCCCACGGCTGTCCTCGGTAGTCGCTGGTGCCTAAAGCTTGCATCTGTAACAGCATTTGTCAGATTTTCTGAACACAACAACACGTCTCTAAGTGAAGCGACATACCTCTTCCGTGAGAGTACCAATGTCGCCGGGCGTAGCAAGGCCACCCATCCGGTACCTCGGGCTGGGAGGTACACTCATCGGCGGCATCCTCTCCATGCCAAAGTCAAACTCCTCGTCCTCGCCCTCCAACCCAGCAACGCCATAGAAAGCGTCAGGATACGCCCTTCTCAACGCCAATTGTCTTGCCTTGCTGTACTCGATTCCCAAGTTCTTCCAATCCAAAAGAGGCGAGAGACGCTCGACACGGTTTCGTTGGTTTATACGCTGCCGACGGGTCTTATTGCAGAAGGAGTACATGTAGTCCGTGAGTTGGTTGACAGAGTCTTCGACGGATTGTGAGCGTCGATCGACGATATAGCATCCTTCGTCTTCGGGACGTTCAATCAGGTCTTGCATGAAACATCCGAAGCCAGAGAGGTTGGTTGTCACTGAGGGAATACCCATCTTTCACAGGAGGTGAGTATATGCTTTGCGTTCTCGCTATATGCGGGACAAATGAAAACTTACCACTGTACACTCAGCAGGAGTGTAACCCCATGGCTCGTAGTAACTCGGGAATACACCCAAATGGCATCCACGGACAAATTCCTCATAGTCCATGCCCAGGATAGGGTTGTTAGAATTCAAGAAATCAGGATGGAACACGATCTTGACGCGATCAGCCTCAGAGTTGAACAATTGCACACGCCGAATTTGGTTGAGAATTGGATCGTTTGCATCATCCGCCATGTTGTGCGTTGTAACCGGAGGCAGTGAATTGCGCTTCAAAGCGAAGATACGTCGCTTGAGTAGGATCTTGTCTTCGTCTGAGAGCAGATCGTCAGCTGCCGTAGCAGCACCATGCTCGCTAAAGCAAACTCAGCTTTATCCGGGACATTGACCTAAACTAGGTACATACCCATTGGATCGCATCGCACGGTCAAACAGGCGGGCACCAATCCGGTGTTGAATTTCGGTAACAGTGTCGTGAAGTTGCTTCACGACAGCTTGGCCCTTGAGAGCATCAATCGTATACGAGTGCGTGGCGGCAGGCATGATGATGAATGCGACGACCGTCAGCTTTGAGTTGGATTTTTTCAGGCGGAAATTGAGACCTGTGCCACCAGCGTCGGTACCATGTTGATATTGGGAAATTAGTGACGAGACAATACTTACGAGCGAGTGATTCGATGAACATATCCACACCCTTGTTCCGGTATTCGTACCGGCCAGCAATGAACATCTGCGCGCATATGATCAGCCAGATGTTGGTATGGATTCAACAGAAAATACGCACGTAGAGTGTGTTCTCGAGGTCAAAGTCATAATGCCCATAGAAGTGACCACGAACGAAATCGTGGATCTTTGCCTTGGCAGTAGCGTGCAAGTTCTGGAACTCGTGCATCGCCTGAAATTTGACAACGTTCAGACCATTCGGGAGGACGCCATCAGGTTTCCGCTTGAGCAAGTGTTCCGCCTCGTACGCGGTAATGTGAGAAACAGTCGTGAAGACGTCAGCGCAATGCGCTGATGACCGTTCAATGCAGTACCGATGGTAGATACCGCGCTTTCCGGCTTCATGATCCACATCAAAGTATTGGAGGTTGTTGTAGAAATCAACACTGCCTGCGCAGAGGTATCGACCGAGGAGGGTTGCGTGGGTCGTGAAGACGGTGGTCACATCGACATGGCGTTTCCTTAGGAGAGGAATTGCAAGGCCTGCCTGCCATTCGTGGAAGTGTGCGACGACGGCTGTGTCGAGTTGGCGGGCAACATACTGATGGTGGGGAAGGCGCGTCGCGCGGTGAGTTGACTGATGGGTGGATGCAAAGCGCGATGAGGAAAGCGTACCTCTCCGAGGAACCAGGCGACGAGATAGCCAAAGAGGACGGTCTCGTTTGTTTCGTGGTCGTTCGGTGGTGTTGGAATACCAGCGAGGTTCCAGAGATCGCCCTTCCATTCGTCCAGCCGTGAATACACACTGCCGGTGTCGAAGAGAAGGACCTGGGGGGCGCCCTCGACGAGCCAGCGGCCATAGAGCGATTTTACACCGGCGTTGCGGAGTACCTCCAAGGTCGCGGCGAGATGAGGATCCTTGGGCTCCTGCTGTTCAACTTCCATCGGTGCTGTCTTGTAGCTCAAAGGGCCGATGAGACAGTATCTGTCGCCGAACTCGGACACGGTGACGGGGACCTTGGTCTTGATGACGGTGTAGATACCACCGACCTTGTTCGCGACCTCCCATGCACACTCGAACAAAAGGGGGTTCTTCACGTCGCGTCGGCCCTCTGTCATGATTGCGATGGGATCCTAGAGTATATACTTCTAGAGAATTACGATGAGTGTGTTGTGGTTCAGAAATAAAAGCGGGATAGATGCGGTCTCTTGCGGAGGAGGAGGGATGAGGGCAGGTTGAAGCTGGACTCGCCTGGTCGCCAGCTTTCATATCATCTCGCCGTCACGCCTACCCCAGGAAATTCAGGGCAATAGTCTGTGACGTCACATCACGTGCGTTCTATCAATTCACACCTCGTCACGCGGTCACAGTTTTCCCCGCACCCGGCCCCTTTCTCACCTTGACTTGCTCGACCCGTGCTCGACTTGCTCAGTGTTCCTCCGCAAATCCTCTGCAAACGTGCACCGCGGATCTACTGGAAACAAAACAAACCGATAAGCATCCCCGTCTTGGACAAGTGCCCTTGATCTTGGTGGGACATCCCACAAACAAGGTAAAGTGTAAAGACAGCTCCACACCGCCGGTTATATGGGGAAGTCGGAACTTGCATTCTCATCAGACGGATAAGCAATGTCTTCGGATACTCACTGCTCTGCGGTACATATCCTCAATTCGAATCTCAAAACCCGTACGCGAGAATACCGGCACTCGGTGCGCGATGTTAGAGATAACTTGCGTGCTGCTGCAATCTCCAGAGTTCCCCCTCTATCTCAAACATTATTCGGATTCTCACCGGATGGAAACGATTGCCTACTATATGTCCTTCTTTGATACTATCGCAATCAGCCGTGAGTCCAAGACAGTATCCATTCTGTATCGAAGTGTACGAGAATGGATATATTCAGACCTAATCAGACAGTCGCACGTTTTGTTGACCCACGGTTGTAAATAGTGAGCACTATATTAGCTCACGAAGCGGTTCTTCCGTTGGAGAATCATGAAGCTCGAGAAGAGAAGATGGCATGGAAAGCTAAGTTTATGGAGGGACGGTCCGTAATGGCAATAATATCCCTTAGCAAGTATCGACTGACCTGAGCGTTGAACTGGGGCATGCGCGTTTTTGAACGCTATCCACTTACTGCACGTTTGGTATCTCATGACGTCGTCGCGATCGGCCTCATGATGTACTAAGGCCGCCAATACCGCAATTGTTTAAGTAATATTTAAGTATCATCACTCGCCATATAACGATGTATCCTGTCTCGCAGCTACAGATGCAAAGAATTATCCCCTTATCTATCATGAACAGAAGCTTAAAAAATGAAACAATGCATTGTGCGCGAAGCTACCTGAACCTACACACAATCTAGCGATGGTGGAATAAAATAGAGCCGTTTCAAAATCATTTTGAATGTCGTAGAAGTTTATCCGAGAAAGGAAAGAGGTTAGAGGCTCTTGGACAACAGATGCAAATAACGCAATATGAATGATCGCCTTAAGCTTGTCTGCCACTAACCCCGTTGTCTCGTGTGCTACACTGGCACACGCACCTGACATCCATCCATTTATCAGTGTAGCGAAGGCAGCTTATAGTGTATTACAGGCCTAAGCTGCCTGATGTAGTAATGCCTTCCCGGAATGCCACTGAGGGCGTTGTAACAGATCAGCTCTACGCTCAAATTCAACGGAGACTCGTTGAGAGCGGAGAATGGGACAGGTAGGTTCTATTCTGTCTTCTTCGTTGGTTGTCGTTGAATGAACGATGTGCGCAGGATTATGAGGGTGCTTGCCCTCAAGCTGAATGAAGCAGGGTGGATAGACGACCTGCATCACCACGCTAAAGGTATGGCCTGTATCCTTCTTCCGTTCATCCATTTCCTAGGTTGAACAAAGTACAACATTCTCAGAACTCGCTCGAGAGATGTTTCCCGTACAGGCCCGACAGTTGACAGAAGAGATCACTCCAAAGGCAATCGGTAAGCATACACATCGGCTCAGAAGTTCAATGCGTTCGACAGAATGTATCATTGGCCTCAATGCAGCGGACGTACCAGAGAATGTGAAGGAGTATGTCACCAACATCATCCGACAGTACTTGGATACCCAGCTCGAGAAATGATTAACTATTCAAGCTTCAACCCACCAACCATGGGATAGTTTGGCCCGATCAGCATTTCGCTTGACAACCACCTGTATCATCTATGGACATCGTGTGCTTTGTTTACAACTCCTGCTGTTCATTCATGCTGAAACGACGATTGGATACGGATAGTGGCATCTCGACGCTTGTCATCTGTTTAGTATTTATATTCTGCGCATAATACTTGCTGGGATAGAATTCTGTATCGTGTTCGGAATGCGTATGTATTTGGTTACTGAGTTACTGCTGGCATATGATGTCCCTTCGAAGTTATCTGGCTCTCTAACTTCGCAGATATGAAGTTTATACTGCTTGTTGTCTAGGCCCCGTGTCACAGACAGAGCCGTGAGGCTATCCAACGAATTTGTGAAGTAACCGAAGCTCATGAGTACTAGTGTTGTGATGTTGATGCATGATGACGTGAGAGGGCTGAAGCTCTACGCATGGCCGCGTGGGACGTTTACCAATCGTCGCCTGCTCTGTACTTTCGAACTGACTTAGCACTGTCTTCTCAGATAGTGATAGCAAGTACAGTGGTTGCAATGTCCTCCCATACCGAAACACGCTCCACGGAGAGACAGCTCTATCCTCGTCCTCCTCTTCCCATTACCAAGGCAAACCCACGTATCAAAGAACGTCCGTATCCCTCTGCATCATCTTATCCTCACATCTCAAGTTTGCATCCGTGATACCTCTCCTCGTAGTCAATCCCGCTCATCTTCCACCCATAAAATACCAGCAAATCAACACAAATGGGATAATGACCATAGTATGTGGTATTTTTCGCTTTGTCAGACATTGCTGATGTGCATGCGCCCGTCTAGGTTGCAAGGATCAAAATACCGACGGTACGTTCAAAGTGAATATCACTACAATATACCGTACGTACATCTCATTTTACGCTCATATCAGGATAAGGGACAGACATTTCTCTTGCGACGACTCGACACGGGAGCCTTCAGCTTGACGACCATGTTCCGAGCCGCCTTCTCCGGAGCGAATGCTGAAGAACAGGAGGCAGAGTTAGCTTGGGCGAGGCAGAAATACGATACCAGTGGAATGAACCCGCCTGAGAACCAGCTCAGTGGGACCTGGATCTCTCCCGACATCGCACAGTCTCTCGCAAAGGGCTACGGTATAAGTCCTAGGCTCGTAGATGCTCTTGCAAAGGCCGAAGTCAACCCTACGCTGTTCCCTTCGAGTCGCAATGAATTCGCCGAGAGGCAACCTCAGGGTTGCTACCTTGTTGGGTGACATGGGCCCAAATCTCCAGATTGAATGAGCTCCTTGCTTGCGATGATCTGTTGTTGCCATTTCCGCAGTGTACATTGCAATAAACATACGAACACCAGTTTTGTAACAATACCGCGACCAAGTCAACATTTGAGATAGCCCCGGCCGGTTCATCGATTGGGTCCTTCGCATGTTTTAGCAGTGAGGTAAAGGGAGCTCGGTGGTATCATTATACAACCTGACGATACCTTTGAAAACTGCTGAAATCCGGGAGCGAAGGTTGCACCTGCATCCAGCGCTGGTGAATTGAAACGCGATGGTGCGCAATGGTGTGGTTGTTGAGGAAGTGATCGATGATTCAATACCCCTGTCGAAAGAAACCTACTCCTCTTCGCGTCTGCACGGAAAATCGGAGAAAGGTCATTATGAGACACCAGTCTTTGGGAGGATCGTCGAAGGGCGATTTCCGTGTCTAGCGATTGAGTAAAGCCTGCTGTCAGAGCTTGAGGAGCCTCGGACATAGATCGAGACTTAAACTTGTTCTCAGGGCGTGCCTATCCCATAGGAGAAAGCAGGAAAGCAGGTAGTCGCGTCCATAGTACGCTGAACGAGACGAAGATGAGCTGGGAGCTGGGAGGAATGACGAGACAGTAATGGATCACGATACGCAGTCGCAGTATTAATCTTTTGCGCCCTTTGGGATTGAGCTTTCCATATGCATGTCAGTCGGGGCGGCCGTCGAGCGAGGAGTAAGATGTGGACATTGGTCGTCTTGCCAGATCACGACGCTGAAGAGTGTTGGTCGACGTTCTGCTCGGTGAGAAGGCGGGGTGGACGCGCGAGATTGCGCGTCGCCGAACAAGCAGGAGTGAAGAATCAAGACGAAAGAGAAACAGCGGAATATGGCGGTGATTCAAAGAAAGGCAATGCGATGGTCGAAAGCAAACAAAGTGAGCCGAGTTTCGAGCCAATATTTGGACCGCGTGTCACTGTTGTGGACCGTTCATGTCACGGGATCGAGGACGCGGTCATCGCGTTCTGCGCTGACTCCGAGTCTCAGTTCGGACACTCACCCCGGTGCCAGTGAATTATCTTGCTCCAATATTTGTCTTTTTCTTCCCCATTTCACCGCAGCCGTCCAGACAAAAAACACGACCAATGATATGAAAAGCCTTTTGTTCATTCGGCCTTTCAGCAACCATCGATAAATCTTGAATTCCTGAACTGCCTCACCCATCTCGAGTTTTTCAATGCGCCCAGAGACTCAAGCGTGATGTCGCTTCTTGCTCTGGTGCGCTAGCCATCTGGAGGTTTGTAGGATCATTGGAGACCGTTTCCGACTCGCGCTACGATGGTATTTGGGTCGGACCCTTCGAGTTATATTTGAAGTGTGCGTCTTGAATCCATGCGATGGTTCCCATTATCGCGAGGAAGGAATGGAAGAGTGAATAACGGTGATGGAACAACAGTAGCAGGTGCGTGTCGTCCTTCTCATGCCAGATATCGAGTTCAGACTCGCAAATCGAGGTGTTTGCCGGGTTTTTCGTATAGGCGTGGACTTGCCTTGGTGAGGGTGTCCCCCAGTCGATTGGTGGTACCGGTACCAGTTAGCCCTCAGCAGAAGGGGGTCAACATGCTATAAATATATATACCGGCGATCCTCCATTCCTCGCTCCCCCTGCTGTTCAAATTCAAAGGGGTAGGGGCTCGCGCTGGTCACGTGCCCAAATGATTAAGGCAAACGGATGGACGAATTGGCCATATCGCGAACCTGCCGTATGCAGGTGCGTCTCGTCTTCTCAGGCCTGGTCAGAAGATGTGCGAGATGCGTAGCTCAGGCGCGAAGGTTAGGGCTTGATGTCTGGGGTGTAATCGTTCCGTCCCTCTTTTGAGAGGGTTGGGCGAGGGTGTCACCGGCTGGAATTCCTCTAGAGACAGGGTCAGCGTGTCGAGCTATACAATGGGTCGCTATATACCTGTCTTCTGGGGGAGGAACTCACTCAATGTGATCGAGTTACGTGACCAGGACTCGGACAGGGTGTTCCATAAGGAGTTCCCAGAGCGTCGATCCCTACGCTTCCTATGTATGGAGCTTGCGATGCAGCCGTGCCTTTATGAGATGAACAGGGGGGAAGCAGTCCCTCTCTTGACCTTATGGCTCTCCCGGTATCTATGGGTATCTATCGGCTCGAGGCTCGGAGGGAATATGAAGAATCGGTGCACATACAGTATTCATGAACCCCACGAAGGGCCTTCATCGCGTCCATTGGCTCCCCAACGTCCCACAACTGCGTGTGTGTGCTCATAGGCCAGTGGTGGTGGTGGGGAACGCAGGCAAGATGCTGGCTTCTGAGAGGATCGAGGAGAACGTGGGTTGCTCCATATATGCTTGCCAAATTCGAGTTTCTTGCTGATTCCGACAACGGATTTAGGTTTGGACGCGGCCCTGGACAGCAATACTCTTCGAAATTGCGTTCTGAGTTCTCGGAGGCAGGAAAGGCGAATATACACGCGCTATTCCTTGATCGAAGAAGGGCGAACGCAGACTCACTCTGGACCTTGCACTCCCTGGGTATCTATGGGTGTTTGTAGGCATTAATAGGCTCGATACACGCAGCTCTGAGGCAACATGAAGAACTTGGTTCACATACGGTATCCCTCGACCCCACCAAGGGCTTTGATCGCGTCCGCTGGCCCAGCTGCGTCGCACACCTGCGTGTATGTCTCCATGGACCAGCCAAGGTAGTCGAAACTTGAAAGGATGCAGAAGGCGAGAGAAATGAGGAGGATGCTTCATTGTCTACTTGTCAAATTCGAGTCGCTCGCTGATCACAACAACGAGTATAGGTCGGACGTGGTCCTGAGCAGCGATGGGGCTCTTCAAAGTCGCTGGGGAAGTGGCAGAATTACAGATACCTGCGTATATTCCTTGGCCGACCCCGCATTCCTTGCATTATTTTCACGGAGTTTAAAGCCAACGAGTGATAGGGCTGTCGGAGTTCAAGTCAGCCAGAACAGAACGAATTGGTCAACAAACCTATACGGAGGCTTCCCCTCTCAACATCCCCGGCCACCCATCCTGTGCCACGCCAGCCTTTCGCCGTCGTTCACAGGTCCAAACCCGGAAATAATGGCCATCCAGCCTAGTCCTTTGCTTGAAGACGCGTCTCCCATTGGCTCGTTACCCCATGGGGAGCGCCGCAGCTTGACTGGGGGATATCGTCGGTGAGCTGTGCACCTTCTCAACGCTTAGTGCCCGCTCAGCCCGTTAGGTGCTCAATGAAAGGCCGCGCCGTCGGTTCATAGTATGCTACAGGAAGGTTTGGCATACACCGCATCTATGCTCGCGAATGACCGTGACTCACGAAAATAGCTGCATAGCAATATGACCACTACATACTAAGCGTCATCCCACAGATAACCCCTTACGGCATTCAATCCTCTTTCTGGACATTGTAATTCTATCTTAGCTCTATGTCGGCCAACCCTGGATTGTCAACAGGGACCACACCGAACTGGCTGACCCAGCAACACGGCACGCAGTCAATATCATGCTCGCGTAACGAGCTCGGACCCGTGTATTTAATCTCCCTTCCTGATTTCCTGCCACCCAAGTATCCTTCTGCCCCCCTTGCATTTGCTTCGCCTTCATCCTTTGCCACGACCCTAATATCCCACTATCTTTCAGATTCATAAGACTCTCGCTGTATATCATCCTTATATCCAAAACACTCTTCCCTCTTTGCATCCACCACCCCATCAGGCTGAGCATGAACAACGGCTCCGAGTCGCCTTGCCGCGTCCCATGGTCCTCACGACCTGCCCGCCTTATACGGCGATTCAACCCATACCGTAATACCAAGAGGACGCGTCTACACCGAAACCAGCGTCGACCGAACGCCTCGGTAAGTACGATGCCCACCACTACAACTGGCGCGTACTGCCCACGCGCCGTGCTAACGCGATTGTATTAGGGTTCGGTAACGTACTGGGATGGTAGCACCGCGATGCGGTTCAGGTCGGGCCAGGACGCCTTCTATGCTGGTAAGCCATCGGATGCTCGTATTGTACAGTTTCTGAATATTCAATGATTGTTTCGACGACAGTTCCTTTCTTCTTGCGTGAATACTATGCCTCGCGGGCATTGGGATTCTAAATTTTGCTAACGTATGTATGCTTCGTTTGACTTTGACGACGACGATCCATGTAGGCTCACGCTCTTGACTCTCGATTTGCAAGCGCTCCCCCGCGTTCAAACACCTATCTGAACGCGGCAGAAGGGGGATGCCAGAGGTTCTCATACGATACGATAAATCTTATCTCCACGCCGCCGCCGTCCCAAAAAGCCCCAAAACAAACCATAACCACCTCGAAGAACAATCAACTACTAGATTACGGCTACGAACGAACTTATATCCTATATACGCTACTTCAAGCGTTTCTTGGTTTGGCCAGCGGTCGGCCTTTTGTTCTTGCACACTCCTTTTCTCCTCAAATTCTTGACATCACTTCTTGGACACTCACACCGTCACCATTACACGACCTCATTGTACTCTAGAGCTCCCCACATTTCTTGGTTTGTATAGTAGATAGTAGGTTGTACGGTAATCGGGATGGGGATTGGAATTCTTGCTCAGTTTAATCGGCTTATATACTTCTTGTAATTGTGCTAGTATTGCTAAGATGGAACACTACTCGAGTTATTCTTGCTTACAACACGCCGTGCCAACTGCCCGTGGTCTGGTCAGGATGTTACCAATGAGACACTAACTTATTTGAATTGTGAAAAAGCTAGAATCGTCGGAAGAACAAGTAGTATTTTGGATGAGTGAAAATATGCAATATTCCCCCATGTTCATTGTTCTACATGTACCAGACGTCCAATGCGGTGCATGATTACCCTCCAAGTTGAAGTGTTCGCCGTTCATAGGAAAAGGAACAAAAAACCCAAGAAAAAAAGGAACACGAAGTTCAGGTCACGAGATCCAAAATGGACGGCGGGCACATCAATCGCAAACGATTCTACAACCTGAAAGACCACGAACGAGCACCATCGCGGAAGCAAATCATGCCTGCCACCAACGATAGTCACACAACCGTACATACCTTCTATACTTGGCGTGGTGGCGTTGAGTATAGAAACCACGATTGAGTGACTTCCCGTAAGGATTTAGAACAAAATCTGGGGCTGTGCGAAGGGGAAAGCGCTGTGACTGGGAATTTAGAACGAAACCGTAAGCAACGAACCCTAGAAAAGTTCCAGAATTTAGAACAACTCAAGAACGGCTTGGAACTTCCAAGAAGCGCTTGGGGGACGGACGCGTGACTTGGCCGGATACCTGAAATGGGCATGCAAGAACGAGGACTGGCGCTAAGAGGCGGGTATAAGAGCCCAAAGTCCGTCTGGAAGGCTTCAAGCAATCTGAACGTGGGGAGACAACCACGTTCAGATTCAGCCATCTGGAAAGGGCGCTTAGCATCTGGAGGAGACGTCGGAGTTTCAAAATGTCACGCTGGGCTGTGCAGGGGTCCCCACCATTGCCTTTTTAGGGGGGTCCACCGTGTTCTAAATCCTTACGGGAAGTCACTCATTGATCGGAAGTCCGAACTTGGCTTTCGCGGAACCACTTTGGCCAGGAAGACTCTTGCAAGCAACTTGAAGACTTAGATCGTCGAGATTCGAGTGCACGATTGCACCTTGCAAAAATTGTCGCCTGCATCAATAGTGTGCATAGAGCAAGATGAGGGAGAATTCAACGTGAAGGGGGCAGGAAGAAAGGTGCAAAAATCGGCGAGAGGAAACGCGTCGCGCGCGAATCGAACCTCTGCGCCGCGCATTCGGAGCAGCTTGGGAACGGCGTACATAGATTGGCCACCGCAGGGCGCGTACACCGTGCCATCCTCCTGAATCGTCCCAGACGGCCTCGGCGTCGTCGAGCTCGATGACTAGCCTCTTCCGCCCTCTCGGTGACCCAGGCTGCTCGACGCCTCATCACGTCGTAGAGACGGCCGGCGGGGTCGTTGAGGATGTGGGCGGGATGCAGTGCACCGACGGCGGGGTCTCACGCACGAAAATCGGCGTCGGCCTCCCCGCCGCGTCGACCACCACCTCAACCACCATCTGGTTGATATCTGCAGCTGTGTTCCTCTGCGGCCTACCTACCTCTATCTCGAGGCCTCGTCGTTCAATCCTCAATCAGCGGTTTCACGACACGGTACAACATCCTCGAATGGGCACCGTGCGCGGGCGGCGGCGTACTCAGTACGCCGTCACGGTCGTACCTCGTCGGACGCGTCTCGTTCCGCCACCGTTGTATGCTATTAAAGACGTCAACGACTGCCCGCTAGCGTCCAGATTAGGGCCGAACTCAACTTGAAGGCCCTCCGAACATTCAGGTCGTTCCCGCCTGTCGCACAACATCGTCGTTGGCCGTCGTAGGGCCGTCTCGGGTTGGCTAATTCAGGTGCGTCGCCGTTCTATGGGCGAACGTCATCGACCCTGACCGCGCCGTGGCTGCGATAACTCCTAGAGAGTCCAACAAACAGCGCGGGGACCCCGCCCTCCAACTAGGGCCTATATGCTCAAAGCTGGACCCTCCTACCACATTGTCTTGGCTTCCTCTCTACCTCTGGAGAACAACGTACTGTTCCAAAGGCAATATAAGCAACTGGTGAGTGCAATCACCTTGATGCTTGGTTCGGGTGCCCTTTCGCAGCCTGACGGGCGATAACATTATCGTTGTTTTTGTGGCTTACCTTAACAGCCGCCGTCTTTCATACAATGTCAATGCCAGTGCACGCGGCGTTGTTGTAGCACGTCGCGTCGTATAGCTGCCTGGCGGGCAACATTCCGTAGCAGCGACAACGAGAGAGTCGACCGGTGAGCACCGGGCAGGGTGCCGGTGCATCTGCGATATATGTTTGGGTAGACTGCACTAGGTTTAGGCATCGTTAGCCTGTCTGTCCTGGAGGGACGGATATGCAGCGACGTCCGACGAGCACCTATTGCTCCGTCGGCCACGCTATGGTTGACGAGCGAGTGGTGGGCGATATGCTCACCTAGTGTGCGTTGGGTCTGCTATGGGTTGTTTCCGCTGTGTGTGGGAGTGGCTCTTGTGCTGTTGGACATTCCGGGAGTATGGTCGGATGGATATGCTTGCATCGAAGTCTGAAGGACTGCTACGATATGCTTGATCATGTAACAGTTTGCATCTCTGGATGTCCAAATACATGGATTGGGGGGTGGTTGGTTGGGGTGGAGAGGGGGTAGTCGGTGGAGGTCGCCTATGTGGCGACAGGGGGGAATCGTCGCTGAGGAGGACGAAAAGGCGATTTTTCGCCCGTCCTGCCCCTTCTGCGGCGAGAAAGTGTGATGTTCTCGTGTTTTGGCTTGCCCAAGGCAGCCAGCGAGGGCTTGAGCCGTCTTGAGCTGCGCGAGAGTCAGAAAGAAAGCTGACGATGAGATTGTTCCTAGGATTCTGCGGGTTAGACGCGTCCTCCAGCGGCACAGGCTCGCTCCATTGCCTGCGAGCGATGCTGTTGGCCTCTTTCGAGTCTTCCTGGGGGCGTACTGCGACGGTGGGGTCTCCAGGGGACGTCGACGGAGAGATATCCATGTAGAGGAGGACAATGCGCACGCCAAACCAACATCCCGCGCTCGTCGCCGCCTGGACGCCGTCCTGCGGCCCCGACGTCTGGCGTATATCCACAGAAGGAAACATCGAGTCGACTCAGAATACTCGTTCAGGCAACTGGGTGCGTGAACGAGGGCAAAACATATATGCCGAGACACGCTCGGCCGCAGAGGGAGTGATATGAAGGCCGCAGAGCTCTGCGCGCACTTGGACCAAAGAGGGCAGAGGCGGGGATCTACTTTCCCAGAGGCGATCACGAACCGTGCACCCACGCTCATGCATCACGCACTTGCCAGCGGTTCTCCTCTCGCTCCCACCTGGTGGTTTGCTCTCTACCACCGTCATCTGGCGACCCACCAGTTGCGTGGTAGCCCATCGCAGCGACGCTCGTCCGGTCCTGCTGGCGTGTCTTCTCTCATTTTCTCACTCCTGTATCACTCATTCATTCAACTTGTAATCAACAACATCCGTCCTTTCATTATTACAGTCTGCGCATCGTTATCTTCCACAATCGCCCCTCCACAAAATGCAGTCGTCGTCCACCGCGACCACATCTACGACCACCTCAGAAGCCTGGTTGACCGAGTCCCAACAGCCGTCCACCCTTCAGACGTACCCACTCCGCCTTCCCAGTTATAGGGCATCCTATCTTGGCCGGTACCATCCCTACGGCCGGAAGACCGCCCACGCGAGACACCAACCTGTCGATCTCATGGTATGTATAGCCTGTAAGCTTAAGGTTGAGTTCATGTAGGATGACCCGAGGTGGTCTATAGCAAACTGTCGATCTAAGGTACGAGCCTGAGTACCCAAATCGGCCTAGTTTGGCTCTGGTAAGTGGTCTAGGATTTTGTTGTTTAACGTTGCGGAGATGTCACTTCCTTTCAGTCGAGTGTCACCGAGGAGGACGAGGCCGAGGTTGTTCGTTTCAACGCGACCTCCCACGACGCCAGCACGCAGCCGCCTAGGATGGAAGAGTTAGTGGCCGCCAGTAATGAGTCCACCAAGTCGAGCAGACTCAACGATATCATCATCGTACGTCTACCTCACAATCTCACTATTCGCCGACGTTTGAACATCCTGCAGGACTTTGTTCTCTACCTTCGACGAGTCTTCCTCCCTCGTCGCAGTCCCAAGAACACTTAGATCTTGACCCAACGACCTGTCAACCACCAAAAATCATAGACACCACACCCATCCCACACACTGCAGAAAACAATAGAGACGACGCGAAAGAAGAAGCACACCAAAGACATAAACGGACATTGTAGCATATCATTCATTATACACCAGCCCTCCTTCGAGGGGTGTATTTCTTGGATAGGGCCATATCACTACTACTAGGTTGCCCTCAGTAGGCTTGGAACGCTATTTCTTGGTATAATCTTGGTTTTGTAATTGTACATCTATACTCACTTCTTGGAAACTTTCTTCGATCCAATATTGGATAATTGTATCATCATCTACTACTCTCCCGTTGTGTACTTATCCGATTGCCTGACTTGACTTTGTCAGACGCTCGTGCTTACTGCCAGTGAGTTTTGTACGTCCACGCGACGTCGACTCGATTGTTCAAGAACACAGGTCACTTAGATTCAAGTTATCCGATCGTGTGCTACGATGTGCGACCTGCAGCCATCGGATTCAAGTCTTAAAAGACGATCGAACTTGACTGGTAAAGAGACAATCGACGACTGTGAAATATAGGTTTCCTCAGATACGTAGTAGCAGTGTTTCTCAAGTTCCCAAAGAATACACGAGTGGTCTTTGTGCTCCGTATCCGAACACAAGTGAACTTTTCTAATGATCTTCCGGATTCCTTCAAAGTGTGATTGTCATGTCAGTCCCTGGGCAGAAAACAAATCTCCTACAGTCGGAGCTTTTCGTGCAGGACTCAGCTCGAACTTCAAGTTGACGCTCTTGCACGCGGCCTGTCTTCTTTGTTTCTTCTACTGAGTTCTGTGGGTCCCCATCCGGGCCGCGCCACCCGAGTGTCAACAACACGCCCTAAAGAGGAAAGGCGCCCAGCGTTTCGTATGGTTTATGATCCTCCCGAAGTTTGACCGAAGCGTGCCTCTCATCTTCCCTCTTCGCTCGTCTTACATACTACCGGGCTTATCCCTTCAAGTCAACACCTCCCACTGTGAATTGATGAGAGCCGTTTGCGTTTTGTATTGCTGATGTGGATTGACGCGCGAAAGTTTCGTACTGACGCGACATTCACGAAGTTCTTCGCGCTTCAACTTCAAGTTCGCCTTTTCGAGTCGCGTCCATCCACTTACACTCGCCACCACAAGTGAGACCGAGCTATGAACGTCTCACCCCCACGCGAAGATATCCCACGCATAGGCGTTGACACCATCCAAGACTGGATGCGTATAAAGTCCAGCTACACTGCTGCTGCTCTTTCTGCTTTCGAAACTCGAGTGGCGGGGATTGACCCTGCTCGGGTGAACGCGCTCAAGAGACAACTTACGAAGGTGCGTGTTTCTGAGTTGAAAATGAAAGCGAGAGCGTCCGTATTGACGGTGTTTGGATAGTTGATTGACCAGACGTTTGAGGTTAGTAAACCTAACTTGCGCATAAACGGCAAGAACCTGGAGGATATCACGGAGGACGAACTAGGTGCGCATCCCCTATCTTCCTTCCACGATTTCATCCACTCATATTACCTCAGCCGGCATCCAACCATTCGACGAGGCTCTCGACAGACACATCTGGTCTCTGTCCGACCAATCACTCAACCTCGACGGAGAAATATCAAAGAACAGACGAGAAGACCCCGAGAGGATCGCCAAGATGATGCAAGAAATGTTGGAGAAGCAGAGGGCGGTTGATCAGTTGGAAGCTGAGGTATTGGCTCAGGATGAGGATGAGATGGTTGTGGACCAGGAAGATGATCCAGGTAAGTCGATTTTTTGCGAGTCTGTTCTTCTGGAACGTGTCTCAAACAAACTATGTAGCTGAGCTGAAGACTACTGGAAATGCTGAGAACGTGATGCGCAAAGTGTATGCCATTGCAGAGGAACTGCGACAGGTAAGAATTCACGAAGCCTATTTCAAAACTATTTTACTGACATCACTCCCGCAGAGCGTTGCGTCTCAACAGGAACGAACCGAGAGGCTTACCACGGTCGAGGCCGAAATCAAAGCCCTCAAACCATAAGGCGACCTCGCAAAGCCTCACAATTTGCGAGCGTTTCCAGACCGGGACGGCAGCGACAGCGTGCAGAGGAAAAGATAAAGCAAAGGGAAAGCAAGCTAAACATACAACAGCTATGAACCACGGAAACCACCCCTTCCCCTTCCTCCGCCAAATCCTCCTCCACCTCTGCCCCGTCCGCCGCCTGGTGCACCCCTTCCCCCACCGAAACCTCCGCCAAAGCCTCCACGACCGCCTCCTCGGGGGCCACCCCGTCCACCGCCAAATCCACGACCTCCTCCACGAGGACCACCTCTGCCACCTGGACCTCCTCGCCCTCGTCCGCCGGGTCCGCCTCTTCCGGCTCCTCTTGGTTTCTCTGCAGAACGAAGTAATCAGTATATACCCCGGTTAGTTTTCGACGAAGGGAATTCGCACTTTGTACACCTGTATTGCACGCATACGTATCATTAGTCTCTATACGCTTCATGCCGTAAAGTCAGAAAACAATTACTCACCGCCAGCAACTTTCGGCTTGGGCAAAAACCTCTCGATCGGTAACAGCTTATCCCCACCAATATACACTTTGTCGCCCTTTTTGAAACTACTGGCGACCATGCCTTCGCCCATCTTGACGCTAAAGTAAACCTCGTTGATGGGCCCGAGGATTTCGTCGATGCGGCCAATGACGGATTTGTTTTGGAGGTAGATGGGTGCGTTGAAGTGGGGGACTTTGTCGGGCATGACGGATTGGCAGAGCATTTCATCTTCGACTGCGTGTATGAATGTGCCCATTTCTGTTCATGGGTTTAATTTCAAGAGAGGAGGATGATTGTTTTGTGGGTAGGGAAGGGGGCAAAGTGAGAGACATGGCGAAACGTAAATTTCAGTGTACTCCTGGATTGTAATTGGGTACGCACCAAGTACTTCATCCGGGGGACCTTGATCCCTCTGTGTAAATCCACCCCTTCCTCCACCTCGTCCTATAAATCACAAACGACATCGCAACCCATTCAGCAAAGCTGCTCTGCACAACCCGCTTCGCAAAATCCACAGAAACATACCTCGCCCACCAAAACCTCCTCGTCCGCCTCGGCTCATTTTTTCAGCACCAAGAAGTTATATCAGCCGAGCCCTTGAAGTAATATAAAAAGTAAAAGTCGAAGCTCTTGAGGCGTTCGACTGTGAGTGTTTGAGGGCCTTGTGGCTGCCTGTTGGTTGAGGACTCTCGTGGTCGGGAGGACGAAATGAAAGTTCAGGCAGGCGTCTAGATCTGTCGCGGCCCTCGCGGGCGTTTACAGGGAAGAAATATAAGATTAGATTAGATCCACCCACTTCCCCCGATCGCGATCAGCAATGGCCTGTACTTTAGAAAGGGACTCGATTCGCTGAGTCAGTTGTATCCTTTAATTCCTTATCCTTCACCGTTCACTAGCTTTCCTGGAGCCAGAGAAACATGTCCCAGCCACAGACACAAACGACCATATCCCCGCATAACCAGAAACCACTGGTTACGCGAACGTATCCCTCCCAGTCTGATCTAGATGTTACCATCCGACGGTCGAAAGCTGCTCAGAAGGAGTGGGCTGCGAGGCCGTTGAAGGAGAGGATTGATATTGGGTACAAGTTCATTGTAGGTTCTGTGTTTAACTCGCGACCGATACGAGTATCTCACATTGTCTCTGTCTAGGATGAATTCAAGAAGATGTCCGAGGAAATCCCCATGGAGCTTACCCTCCAAATGGGCAGGTAAGCAATGTTCTATATGCATCGCAAAGTTCATGAAACAACGATCCTGAACAACCTAAACAGACCCGTATCCCAGGTCGCAGGCGAAGTTCGCGGTTTCCTCGACCGCGCAAACTACATGCTCTCCATCGCAGAATCGTCCCTATCAGACGTATCCCTCAAAGACACCGACAAGCCTGGGTTCCAACGATACATCAAACGAGTCCCACTCGGAGTTATCTTCGTTATCGCTCCATGGAAGTACGTTCACAAAGCTCTCCCTCTTCCGAGATAATGCAATTGCGCTAACCATGGTATTGACGAAACTCCCAGCTACCCCTACCTAGTATCCATCAACTCCGTCCTCCCAGCACTCGTAGCAGGGAACTCAGTCCTCCTCAAACCATCTCCCCAAACTCCTCTCGCAGCCGAACGGTTCGCACTCGCCTTAACTCGAGCCGGCGTTCCCGAGGACGTCATTCAAGTTCTACATTTGTCTCCGGAATTGACTTCGTACGCTGTCGCGCATCCGCAAGTCGATTTCGTTTCGTTCACGGGGAGCGTCGTTGGTGGGAAGAGTGTGGAGAAAGCTGCGGTGGACGCTGTAGGGTTTAAGGGCGTTGCTTTGGAGGTAAGTTGGGTTACCTTTGTTGGTTGGATAGGGTTTGAGGTTGATCATGTGTGTTTGGTTTCTAGCTTGGAGGCAAAGATCCCGCGTATGTGCGTGCAGATGCAGACCTTGATTACACAGTTGCCGAACTTGTCGATGGTACGCATAATCAGCGCGAATTCATGTCTTCAACTCATTCGAGCTTACCTTTTTGCATTTCACCAGGTGCCCTATTCAACTCTGGCCAGAGCTGCTGTGCGGTCGAGGTACGTGTCTGTCTTATATGATTTGTCCGATACTTACCCTTATTCTCACTGTTTTAGAGAATCTACGTGCACGAATCGCTCTTCGACACCTTCGTATCCAAATACGTTGACCTCGTCAAGGTAAGACTCCTCTCTATCACCTACAGACCTCATCAAACTCACACTTTTCCCACTCCCAGAAATACAAACTCGGCAACCCTACAGATCCATCCACGAACCTCGGACCAGTAGTTAGCGTCGCAAGCGCAGAGAGAATCCGCAAGCAAGTCGCCGATGCCGTCAAAGCGGGTGCGAAGGCTCTCATCCCTGAAGATCTCTTCCCCGCTGCTCAACCGGGGACGGCGTACGTCGCTCCTCAGGTTCTTGTTGATGTGAACCACAGTAAGTCTTCATCTCTCTCTCTCCCTGTGTCAATATTGGTGAGTTGAAGGTTAATTGCTGTGGTGGTAGGTATGGACGTGATGATGGAGGAGACTTTCGGTCCCGTGGTTGGCATCCAGAAGGTCTCTTCGGACGAAGAAGCTCTTCAGCTCATGAACGACTCTCCATATGGACTGACAGCATCGATTTGGACGAACGCAGAGAAGAATCCGGAGAGCCAGGAGAAATTTGAGTGGTTCGCAGAGCTTCTTGAAACTGGCACTGTCTTCTTGAACAGGTACGTTGGTTGTGAGTCGTATGCGCTCTCACAAAGGGTAACTGATGTTGCGTTGTACAGGTGCGATTACCTGGACCCTGCTCTTGCTTGGACTGGAGTGAAGAACAGTGGACGTGGTGTCAGTCTTAGCAAATTCGGTGAGTAGTTTCCATGATTAAATGGAGAAATGGCCTGCTCACATCTCATCTCAGGCTATGACCAACTGACACGAGCAAAGAGCGTGCACATGAAGATCAAGACAGCGTGAATGTGGCTGACAGCTTGTGCGGTAGAAGACTAGCGATACCATCTATGAAACACCCTGTAGACTTACCATGATAATGTAGCAGACTTGTACTCTCACGGAGACACACATGTAGGGCGAAAGCAATAGGATGGATAGATAGAGACCCAAGCAAGAAATAAATTACACCTTGTATCGCCTTCCAGTTTTTGTAAAGAAGGTTTGCAGAATGTAGACCTGAAGACTGTTTACAGGGGTGAGCCATCAATATACGTGGATCAACACCGTAGGACACGTACAGAGCCATTCCCACAATCCCTCCAGACTCCAATACGGCATACCAGAAGAGACGGCTAGAAGAGGGTGTAAGGGAGGATAGAGACTAGAACCAAACAGGTTAACACACTTCATAGTGGATTTGACGATATCAAACCCTCTGTTCTCCCGCGTGTGGAAGCTGTGGGCAAAGCGCCAAGAACTCGTCAGGATACCTCATCCCCACAGCAACAAAATCAAACGCAACGTACTATTTCTGCGTCCTCTTAATATTCAACAACATCCCATTCAGCTTGAATATGCTCTCTTCCAACGCCGTCGTCTGTTCCGCAATCTGTCCAGGCTTCGCAGGAGGCTCTCGTCGTGGTTCGCTCTCGACCATGATATCAAAGTCGATGAGTTTCTCGGTAAGAGTTGACATGTCGTTCTCGAAGCAGAAGGCGTATTCGCCGACGGTGTTGGCTGTTAGGACATAGTCTCCTTGACGTTCGCGTTTGCCGTCGAGGATGACTTTGTCATTTGGGTCCTTGACTTCAAAGTCGATATCGAATGAACCTCCGGATTGAACCTGCGTGTCCGGTTACGACGTAATCATTTGGCCAGCTTCTGTCTTCACTTACAGCATAGTAGAACTGCGAAGATACGGTAAGACATTGTCTGTAATTCGAGTTACACTACCACTTACACCGATCTTCTCCCCCGCCTTGTCAACGTCGGCGTAAAAGCATAGTCGTTCGTTAGGCCCGATGGCGGTCGTCAGCGCGGTCGCATCTACTCTAGTTAATGCCAATAACCAGAGAAACAAGCACGAGAGCAGAAGAGGGAGTGTGGCCATGGCCAGCACAGTCGTTTAGGTCCAAGTCGCAGTGCGTGACAGAATGACCGCAGGGCGACTTCGACATACCGAAAAGGCAGGGCTGCTTAGGTAAGTAACGCCACGTGGCCTTTATGCTGGCCGCGCCAAACAACGCGCAAACAACGCGTCCCTCCTTCCAGTCTGCTCCGACCAGAGTGGCAGGCCGTCGCTGCAGACACTCCCGCCGCCGAGCACAACGGTCTCGACGTCGAGCTCAACTTCCCCCACGGTGAGCGACATACGATACTCGGTGTAGTCATGGAGTCTCCGGCAGCCATCTACGAGGATATGTACCGCCAAATGACCTTTGTGTCCCCTCCCTCCCATCCCCTCCTCCGTGCGTCTGTCCACAGTGAGTCGCATACCGCATGGCCACTCATTGGGATACATGCGGCAACCATCTCGTCCCCGTCGCCCACGGTGCCCGGGATGAAGCTCTTCTCGCAGATGCCTCTCCTCCAGCAGGGCACAAAGGAGATCGAAGCGGCGCAGAGCCTAGTCCAGTTCAGCATGACTGCATCACCATCAGACTTGGCCTTGCTACATCCCTCGCCTATCCAGGGCTCTCATACGCCTCGGTACACGCCGTACGCTGGCTCTCCCGCCGTGAATCTGTTGGATGGTGCGAGCAGTTTTCCCTCTACACCCTGGCCCTCCTCTTCCCCCGAGCCATACGTTGCTCCCTCATCGGTGTCCCCCATTATGCGGACAGGCTCCTTTGGTCAGGGCTCCCGCCCGCAGAGCCAACGGTCACAACCCTCCTCCTCAGGCAGCGGTGAGCACCGCGCGGCCTCCTCGCCTGGCGCCACCACTAGCGGGCAGCAGTGCGGCCGGGCGTCTTCCCCTCTGACTGAGCTTGGCGACGACGAAGTGGACGACGAAGACGCTGACGCTGACGGCGACTGGGACAATTCTGGCGAAGAGATTGCCGTATACAGTCCCCCCGTTCTACGCAGGAGCACCCGCTCAACGACCCGCGCCAGGCAGCGCACGTCCCTCCCGACGAGCAGGCATCCCCTCTCACCGACGACTACCATTCCGGGATCGCGTAAACGCAAGTCCCCCGCCACCATCGTTGCCGAACCATTTACACCACGCCGCTCCAAGCGCGCCCGTCCTAGTTCGGCTCCGGAACAAGGTCGGTCACCGTTGACTAAAAGCAAAAGAGCTAAGACCACACCGCCTCCGCTACCGACGGAAGACGCCGTGAGCTCCGACGAAGAGGGTCCGACGCATACAACGAGGACTTTCCCTCCGAACGTCGAAGTGAACGGCGAGTTCCCATTATTTTATCGTCAATTTTATGTCATTTCCTGCAATCCTAACGGTACCAAGTACGTATACGACTCCCGACCTCTCAATGTACATGATGCTAATGGCAGAATCAGCGGTCGCTGTCCGGGCCAGGGAAGTCGCTGGAATCCTCCTCGCAACGCCCTTGATCTCTACACCCCTCGCTTTGTTAAAGGGAAAGGTAATGACAAGGTAATGTATCACTTCTTTGGGCTTCTATTATTCTCAGGAACTGATTGGCTTGCCTTGACATAGACCGGGCTGTGCCCGATATGCTATGAAAGACCTAACCGAGGCGGGATCAACAAGAAGCTCTGGTTCCACACCAAACAGTCGGCGTACAAGTAGTCAGTCCCCGCCCGAGCTTCCTCCCGCCCTGATTCTATACTAACCGATGCTTCTGCTTCGTTCAGGGTCAACCCGCGCATCGAATTAAAAGGAAAACCAAAGTATACTGACCGATTTGTGAATTCAGCTACCATATGCTCTTCACGCACGGCATAACTCCTGTCACCGCCGCGCCCATGTCCCCTCCAGTCTCGTTCCGAGTCGCTGCCCGCCCAAACGCGGGAAAGGGAGAGAAGACGCAAATGCAGCAAGGGAAATGCCACAAATGCAAGAAGTGGATCGACATTGAGGGTCCGAAGGTGACTGAAGTCAAGGTACGGGTGTCGTATGATTGTTCTCTCTTTGCCGGCGACGATGTTGACGAGAAATCTTGAATTATAGGTAAAAGAGATATTCTGGTATGTTTCACTTGTCTAGAAATGACTCGAATGATTCCGACCGCTAACGGATGTCTGGTAATTAGGTGGAAACACGCTTCTTCTTGTCATAGAGGCTCCACCATCTCTGGCGAATGTGACATATTCGTGAAGGACGAGTACCTCACCGCCGCTCTCGCCGCACAAGAAGCTGAAGAAGACTTCTCGTCGTCGTCGTAGGATCAGCCGAGTCATCCCGCGGACCGTTCTCCTCATCGCGTCTAGCCGCAGCCCTCTGACCATCCTCGCCATCGCGACGACTACACTGACATTTCGCTGCATTACCAGACATTGCACCTCGTTGGACTGATACCACTCTAACTCTCAGCCGTGCTCCAGCAACTTACGATCCCGTATACCGGCACTCACTCACCTAATACCCCCTACGTTATTGCTCTCGTGCTCATCCATATTCAAAGCTCTTCTTGGGACTCGCATTGTTCATCCATCGCCATTGCATTCTTCATGTTGTTGTTCTCCCTGATTCCCCCATCGATACTTCTTGGAACTCTTGCTACAATACTACGTGCGTCGTGCTCGCGTTAATTTGTTATCTCTGCCCCCTGCTCTTTGTTTCCGTTTTCGCCTTTACTTATGCTCGTGCACTGCTTTACCCCCTCGTATTTCTACCGTATTTCCCGGATCCTCCATCCTCTGATTAAACTCTCTCCCATCGTACTCTTCTTGATACCTGTACTCGTCGATCTTCCTTTCCTTTCTCATGCGGGAGCGGACGACGACGCTTACGGACGGAATCATACTCTCGGTGTCAGTGTTGTGCGTATACTACTTAGCTTATTCCTACTGTTGTCTTTATTACCCCTGTGGGTTGTTGTGGTCGGAGGGGTTGCTTGCTATTCTTGCTGTACCATCTGTATATAGTCCCTTTTATTGGTACTCGTCGATGTATTCGTTGTGGGGTTTCTGCGATTTCTCCTCTCACCTTCCATCACCTCGCAAGTCAAGTTTGACGTGCAGTAACGTGCCTGTGTCACGGCTATCTAAGCTTGAGCTCGATAGACAGGTTCTGAATTATTGAAGCGGCATACAGCGGGAGAATATACTACGCAATAATCCCCTCGGACATATACGCGAATCGGATTTGGGCGGATTCCTGAAATAGCGCGTCTGAGTCATGTGGTCGCGTAATGCTTCGCTGACGCCCTCCCATAAAAGAGTGACAGCGCGGCTGTTCTTTTTCTTTCCTCACTTCCACAGCAGACTCGAAGCCGCGATACTCGTTACGCACAGAACCTTTGGCAACAAAGGTCCTCATTCACGAGTGGGCTAAGGTCTGAGTATTCTCGTCTCCTTCATCTGGCCCTAGCTGGGTTCGACCGTAAACTTCAGTCGAGCGACGAAACCAGAAAATGACACTCTTTAGGTGCTTTGCCCCAAGATGCCTGCCTTGGATGCCATGTCGCGTGGGCTGAGGGTTGTACCTTTGGGTGATGAAAATTCGTCGTGGAGATTGGGCGCGTCGTCTTGCAAAGCGAAGGGAAGTACTACGTTATTCCGTTATATCTTTGTTTGTTCTGCCCATCTGTGTGACACTGTCCACAGCCTGTGTTTGGAGTCCTGTGCGCGTTTCCCCGGCTGCGGTGACTCCCATCACTTGTATATGCGCCCTTGCGTGTTGATGCTGCCGTGGTATCGCTCGCAGTTTGTGCGCATCGGACCTTGGGCCACATCTCAGCGTGTATGGAGCGGCGAAGCTTGAGTCTGTCAGTCTACTCGCGAGAGGGTTGGGGTTGGTACGGCTTCTGACCGGAGTTATGTGCCGCTCGCCCACAATTGACTACAACTCGAGTCACTCGTCGTTAATAGGTTGGGTTTTGGGTACTAGAAGCTCTTCCGGGCACAGCATCCTGCCCTATCCTTCCAATACACAACAAGCTGCTTCGGCACTTGTCCTTGCTTCGGCGAGGTAATGATGATGCGTATATGATCTCTGTTGCACCATCGCCGCCATGATGTGTGTACTATGACAGATTTCATGGAGTGTTTCCACGGCCATATTGGAAGCATTCCGACCGGACAATACTACCTCACAAGGGTTTTGTTGTCCCTGGTCCATGTGTCCTACGGGCAGAACGACGGAGATTGGAAAAGGTTTCGTACCCCCTTTGGTTTTTGTCAGATGCTGTCGCCCTTCAGTGCACTTCGCGGCGCGTCGTACGACGCAACTCGATTCAGACTACTCCTGGTCTGCTGTGTACCTATCCCAATTTTTTATGTCACGTATCTCTTCGCGAGATGCTTTTCTCGAGTATGTGCTGTGGGCTTCGGCTTGGTAAGTTGAAGTTAACTTTCCTTTGGTCTTCCACGTGCTCAACCATTCCTTTCTAGATTCATCGTCGGCGAAGAATTGTCAGTCATTCATCACCATTGCTATTGGGTGATAAGTATTCCTGTACTTTGTACATACTCATTGAATATATATCTATTGCTTGTGTTTTCAAGTCCATCCCGCCTCTCCCTCGCCATGGACATCATCCTTGGCAGAACACGGTTTTGTTTCCACCTTCAACTTTTATCGAATTATTCACAAAGTTCATGCCGTACATACAGTAACAGAGGTATACGAACACGACGTTTCACTAAACTCGAGTTGGCAAATATGAATACGAGGCGAAGTAGTAGTACTACATAGTAGTCGTTACCACGTAACCTCGAGTTGAATATTGCTTCATCGTTCGTGGTATCTTTCGTTAGCTCAGTTGTGCCAACTTATGAACCAAACGTGTATATATTCAAGGAAGGCTGCGTATATACTACATGACCGTTTTACAAACTATAGACATCATCGCGCTCGCAAAGGGTATCCAAGACTCACCGAAGTAGACTGATCACGAAGTGGATCTTGAAACTTGAAGCATGGGCGTAAGTTGCTCGTCGCGCGAGTGCCATCAGAGAGCAATCGAATGCGCCGCAAGCCCGTCGATGAGAGACGTATACTCAGTATTCATTGTTTCCGGATAACAAGAGTACTGGGAGGGCCGCTCACCTTTATCATCGAGAGTATAGACATTGCCGTTCAAAGTCAGACAACCAACGATGAGACTGGCACGCATCTTAGACCTGTGCTTAAGCTATCATGGACCAAGGCATCGGGCAGCCTGGTCTCAGTCAACCCACCCCGGTAGCAAGATTGACTGGCACTACGTACCGTACTTGGTAAGTTGAACCGATGTCGAGCTGGGCGGGGTTATCCCTGACATCCTCCTCTTCAGCCGGCTTGAACTCACTCTGGTCGAGAGGAAAGACTGGTGCTACGCACCGCTTACGAAGTTCGCGGCATTGAAGACTTGATGTTGAAGAGGCTGGTGTTGAACCCTGGACATGGTAAGGACGGCGGGTGTCAGTGACCTATGGTGACTCCCTCTTCAGCCGACTTGATTCACTCTGGACGGAGGAAAGACTGGTGCTACGCACCGCTTACGAAGTTCGCGGCATTGAAGACTTGATGTTGAAGAGGCTGGTGTTGAACCCTGGACATGGTAAGGACTGGTGCTGCGCACCTCATGCTTGGTGACCGAAGACCATGCCAATGCCAGCCAGCGTGCCAGTGTCCTATGAATACTGACCGTCTTCAGCCGACTTGATTCACTCTGGAGAGGAAGGACTGGTGCTGCGCACCTAATGTTCAATACCGAAGACCATGTCAGCCTACTGAGAGCCCAGTTGGGGTGTGTCGATGACCTATGATACCCTCCCTCCTCAGCCACTTGAACCCACCCCGGCAGTGGTCAGGACTGGTGCTACGCACCAATATGAACACGAACATGCAAAGCGGGCCTGTATCGTCGGCGGGGTAGTCGAACCCAAGTGAGAAGGAAGGGGGAAAGACGGGGGAAGGTGGTGGTAGGAGGTCAAGAGGGATGAGGAAGTCTGAGGGGAAGAGGTCAGATATTTATACCGCGAGGGTGGCGGCTTCCACTGGCGGGCTGTGGCTGGCAAAGTTGAACTGTGGCTGACTGTCCCAAAGAGGAGAAACTGAACGAACGGTCGACGCCACATCGCGCGCCGGCCGAATGCCGAGGGTGCGACCGCGACGCGACGCGATAAACAAGGTCACGTGGCATGTTCAAGACGTTCTCGAGTTGTGGCTCTCGGTCAGCCCTTGGGCCTTAGGCGAGCTTGAGCTTGGCTGAGGGGGAGGGAAGGGATGGTATAATGACTGGCTTGGAACACATATTTAGCACTACTCGAAGGCAATTGACTACTTACAAGGGGGAAGATCGTGCCAATCCAGGTTCGGCGTGCTAGAAAGAGGGGAGGGGCGAACGCATGCGCACCTCGAGCACCGACCAGTCTCCATTTATCCGGTGAGTAGGCTAGTCAGTCACAAAGTTGCTGAAAAGGGAGGAGCTTTAGGTAGCAAGGGTCTGCTGCGATAGTACTCAGATGAGCTGCAAAGAAAGTCATCAATACAGAAGATATTAGTAGCTGCTTCGACAGAGTGACGAGAGCATAACAAGCAGAGAAGTTACCAATGATCGCAGCATCGAACATGGTGAAGATCCCAGGACCAAAGCTGAGATTCCAACACCGGTAGCGTACACGAACATCAAACAAACAGAGAAGACAGACACACAGGAGGGATAATCTGATATCCGGATCATATATAACGGGAGTTCAAGGGAAGTCGAAGCACAGAGCTGACAGAAGGAAGGATAGGCGAAAATGGCAAATAGGGAGTCCTCCATAACGGTACAGCAGTCGTAACAGCATCATCGCGTGATCACATCGTCCTTAAACTTCTAACATTCAAGGAGAGAGGGGTATGATCTCAGTGTTCTCTCGACTTCCTATGACAACATGCATGAGCAACCGCGAACTTTACAGCACCAAGGCACGCGAACACGAAAGAACGTACTTACCGGTATTCGCCTTCAGCGGCGACGGCGAGTTCCTCAATCTCGCCTTGGGCAGTTTGGAGAGCCTCTGCTGCGGTGGCGTAGAAGATCAATTGAGCTTTGGCCAGCTCATTCAGGTTCTTTATCGGTTCGGGCTGCGCGGATGATGGTCAGTCTCATATCGGGGAAGGAAGTAGAGTTTAAACGCACGTTCTCGAGGACGGTCTTCATCCGGGTAATGGCAACTTCGGTCTTCTGGACCAAGTCATCTTCGGCATTCTCAACTTCAATGCGAGCAGCCTCCTGCTTAGCAGGGCTGGCGTTCTTCAAGCTACAAGATAAAATTAAGTCCAAACCCACAGCACGGCTACTCCGAGGGACATAGCCACCTACCTCTGCTTAGCAGCATCCAACTCCAAACGACTAACGCGAACGGCCTGACGAGCTTTCATCGCAATAGAAATACTCGTGTTCAAAGTGATCTGCCAGGGCTGCAAGAAGTTCTGCTTAATAGTAGCATCCTGCTCCACCCTCGCCTCCGCAATCTTCTCCCAAGCATTGGCGTATCCATGCAAGGCCTTTCCGAGCTTATCTTCCGCAGCGCCGGGGCTTGTCGTAAGTATAGCCGAAGCGGCAGTGGTCGCCGCCCGACCTAAAGCGTGAGGGAGGGTCTTATGTTGGTGTTCTGGAGGAGCGGTGGGTTGTGGGGCGGGCAAGTTGGTGCCCTTGAGGTTGGCGGCGGCGAAGGATGTTATGCCGTGTCCGATGGTTGTGCCCAACTCAGTAAGAGATTCTTGGATTTGGGTGGGGTAGTCGTAAGTTTCGGTTTCGTATACTCGTGTAATCCTATACCACGTTCAGCTTCATGCACACGTTAGCTTGCATCTGGGAGATATACAGACTTGAGCAAGGAAAGGTGTGCTTGACGGAGGGCGTCAACGCGGGCTTCGAGATCCCTATATTCTGCGCAGCACTCGTCAGTTTCGCGTCCCCCGACACGTCGAACGACATAGACAACATACCCTGGGGCAACTCTGTAATTTCATCTGGGGCGACTTGACCCAACCTCTCCTTGGTCGCCTGGACGCTCGAGCTGAGGCTCTTTGTGAACTTGTTGGCGGATTGACCAATGTTAAGGCCTGCCAAGCCTGCCTGCAGTTTACTCCAGCCTTCCATAATGTCTTCGTCAAGTTTCTGAGCGTGTACTGTTTGCTACAAGGGTATGTGCTGGCCTTGGCAGTTGGAGGACGAGAGGTTGGGATGAATGGGCAGTGCTAGGGCTTCAGGGGGACTCATTACACCTGCGCCAATAAATAATCGATTATTTTGTGCAGTCTTCGGGGTCCTCCCACGCGCGTCTGCGTCTGGTGGTAGTACGCGTACGCGCCGCGTATACTGCACTTGTGCACCGACCAGAACTATATCCCTCCTTCACGCTATTCACGATGAACTCGGTATACAACGGCACAGGCTTTGACTTTACCAACAGCATTAGGTATGTTGAAAAACAACCATATCAACCGAGAACGAAGTAAGTGTAACATTGATCGACTACAGGAATACATTCCTCCAAGACCGAGGACTCCCCCTCCCCAAAGCCACAAGTACCGGTACAACCATCGTCGGCTGTCTCTTCAAAGATGGAATCGTCCTAGGTGCAGATACACGTGCTACCGAAGGCCCCATCGTCGCCGACAAGAATTGCGAGAAGGTCTGTACCCCCGCCTAATATTCCATTCATTCCGCCATTGATTGACGGAAATACTTGGTGTAGATTCATTACATCTCAGAATCCATTCGATGCTGTGGTGCAGGTACAGCTGCCGACACCGAGTTCACCACCGCACTCATCGCATCCAACATCGAGATGCACGCGCTCTCGACTGGTCGGAAACCCCGTGTGGTAACCGCCATGACCATGTTGAAACAAATGCTCTTCCGGTACGTCTCTCTCATATCATCTCTCCGCTCCCCCTCCGTAAATCGTGAATTGATATTGACGCTTTGCACTGTCGTAGGTATCAAGGACAAGTCGGTGCCGCACTCGTATTGGGCGGTGTGGACGCCACCGGTCCTCAACTCTTCACGATCCACCCACACGGCTCAACAGATAAACTTCCCTACGTGACCATGGGTTCAGGTAGTTTGGCCGCCATGGCCGTATTCGAAAGTGGTTGGAAGCCCGGGATGACTGTACGTTCCACGCCCTTCATTCCTATTCTCCCATTTAACACTAAACCTGACTGACTACAACATCTCGAATAGCGCGAAGAAGCCCTCCAACTCGTCACAGCCGCCATCTCCGCCGGTATCTTCAACGACCTCGGTTCAGGTTCCAACGTCGACGCATGCGTTATCACCGCAGACCACACCGAGATGCTCCGGAACTTTGTCAGACCCAATGAACGTGTCCAGAAGGAGAGGAGTTATAAGTTCGCGAGGGGGACGACGGCGTGGAAGAAGGAGGATATCAGGAGTTTGATCGTTAGTGAGGATGTGGTGACGAGGGAGGGTGGGGAGGAGATGGATACGTCGTAGATTGGTTGTATGGTTGTGACTTCAAGTGTTGTGTGGTTGTAGGAATATGACGGTTTCTTTCAACTCACTCCTGCGACGTGCGTCTTGCGTGAAGATTATGCGCAATGCGTACTCAACGTGCAACGTTCAATTCTCGAGTGAGGTTTTCGACAGGCTACTTTACAATTCATATTTACACATCTAGAAGTACACATTTCTTCTTGAAAGTTGGGGGATAGACAGAGAGCTATAGCTAGCTGAGGTACGAGTACGTATATATCGATCAATTCAAATGTCCACATAACCAAAAGAGCAAATACAAAAAACGGGGTGGTGGGAGGTCGGGGTTATGGAGATGAAGATGAAGGTTAACATGTACGATGAACGAGTATTGAATGTTGAGGACTGAAAGACGAGAGCCGATACGTATTCGAACAAATGACAGTACAAGAAAAGGAGAAAGACGTTATTTCCAGATGCTCCAAAAGGTAAAAGGTAAGATAAGTAAGAAACGATGCAAAGTGAGATGACGTAGTGAATGATGAATATTGAATATTGAATGCTAGTACTAGTGAGGTGAGTGCAATGTATGTAGAGAACGAGATCATAGGTTAGAGAGGGAGAGAGAGAAAAGCAGACCAAAATCAAAGGAATCATAGATGGTTGTGCTGTAGCGTATCCCTAACGGATACTTGGTTTTTGGAGGATGAGGGGAGTAGAGGTGAGGAGGTGTATATGGGCGAGGTTCTACGACGCCGCCGAGAGGCCTGTAGGCTCAGTCGCCGCAACGACAGCAATCAAAACCGAGATGTCTGCAACGAAGCCATAAGCGACATGCACGCACACACAAACCCTAAAGCACTCACCATCCATCTTACCACCTCTAAACACCTTCCCCTCCTCCCTCGCCCTCCTCGCAAACGGCACCTCGTACACATCTTCCTCCTCCTCCAATATCGACTCGGGGACTTTCACACCAACAGCCCCAGACCTTCTCTTCTTCTTACGCGACGAAGACAACCCGACGTTTCCCCTCCTCTCCGAAACAACCCGCGCACGTGAACACAAAGCCTCACTCAACATCCCCGCAAGTGTCCTTGTGCCCAAAATCCCATCGTTAGGATGAAGAAGGAAAGATCGTCGGAACCGGATGACTTCGTCTAGAATCTCCTCGTCCCATAGGTTATCGCTCAATCCGTCACTCGCCAACACGAGAATATCATTCTCCTGCACAGGGATAGTGAACACCTTTGCATCCCGTGGTGTCGTTCGCGAGGCTGGGCCAAGCTGTAAGGGCGTATTAAACTAGATAGTGTGAGAGACGCAGTTAGCAAAAGGGTTTAGCGCATATGTACGGCGTAGGACGGACAGAAAAGGAATTCAGGAACAAGAGAGTACTCACGTGTGTCCACATCTCTTCCGTCCGCCAGACGATTTCCTCCCCCCGAATGAGCATCCCCATGCAATCCCCCAAATGGGCGATGCGAATCACAGCCCGAGGATGACCGGATGGACTGACATGCTTATCCGTGCCCGTCGGCACAGAAAGAGGGAACACACGCGGTCTGGGGAAGAAGAATGACGCAGGGGGAGGAAGGTGGGATGAAGAGGGTGTAGGTGCTGGTGCATGGTCCAAGATCGCTAGCAATGCCGTCGCAGAGCCTTCCATCAAAGGTTGCAGTGCAGGCGGAGGGATGCTGGGCGAGGGTGCAGTCGAGGACTGTTCAGGAGGCTCGGGCGATTTCACGTGCGCCTTCATCGTCTTCTCATATGCCTTTTCGAGTATCATGAGCACGTCCAAGCCGTCCGTGAGTTCTTCGAGAGAATCTTTCAGCTGGTCTCGCAATTCATCTTCTTCGCAAAAATTATCGACATCTGTTGAGAGCGCAGCATCGACTTCTTCTGAGCAATAATGCATGAGCCTCCTCGCAAAGAGGGCGCTTGCCGTCGACTCGTCCGGTTTGGCTTTTTGATAACAGAGAAGCAAGCGTGAATGTGGAGAGTGAGTTAATGACGAAGCAGCCACTTACGTTTGTGTAACCTTGACCAACCCCCCACGCCGTCTGCGACGCCCATCGCGTTGTGTCTGACAAAGTAGGCGTCTTCGCCCACCTGGACCGAAGAGCAGCTATCTTTAGAGACTGGGCTGCCTGCAAAGGGCACGGATCCGCGGCCGTCGCAGCCAGCTATCCGCACGCCCTTGGAGTGCTTTGGGATGCCGTACGCGCCGACGTCCAGGTGGTAGCGTGTGCCCGGTTTCGAGGGGGTGTATGTCGACTCGAGCAGATCATTTGCGCCAGTGTCGAATGAAGACACGGGGCCGAGGTTGGGATATGGGAAGAATATGTTGACATGGGATGTAGCAACGGTTGGGTAATGCGACGAGGCGTCCGATTGAGCGGTGGTGAAAGCAAGGGGGTACGGTGGTTGATTCGACGACTGCGAGTGCGACTGGGGTGAGTTGTTGCCCCCACCGCCGCCGCCGCCGCTCTGGCTGTTGCTGCCCGAATGCGAGAATGGCGCATGACTCTCTACCTCCGCTTTTGCTTGTCGCGCGGGGATATTTGTCGGTGGGGGACGAGCACCGGAGCTGTGTGGGTTCGGCGGGGAGTCAAAGAAGGGAAAAGCAGATGATGTGTGGAGGCCCCTGGACGTTGAGATGGAGGATGCGGGGGAGACGGAGGGCGGGGACGAGGAGGATGCGGAGTTTGAGCGAACTCGTGAGGCAGAAGTTGAGGCGGCCGCAGTGACGGTGGGTGGCCGCGGGATGGCGGAATAGAGCCGCTTGTGGATTGTCTTCATCGTCGCGGACGATGGCGAGGACGTCGAGCAGAACGTCTGGGACGACGAGGGCGGGGTAAAGCAAAAGGCGAAGCGAGCGAGCAGTCCAGAACGCAAAGTCCATTAGCCGCCCTCCTATTTGCTGCTTCTGCCCGGTCCTTGCCGACGCCGTGACCAGCCGGCGACGTGACGCCCTGATTGTGACGTTGTGACTGTTACGATGGCATGTGACCGTGACTGCGAGGGTTGGAGTGGTGTCACGCTGTTTCACAGAGGCTCACTGTTCTGCCCACCGCTGCACTCAGAAGTCGCACTCAGTCCTCTCTGGTCCTTACGCCCAAGGCCTTTCGCTCGCAGGCACCTCGCACTCGCTGGCCCCGCTGCTGCCCGTCTGCCTCGCGTTCATCACTATATACGCCCTCAACGCGTGACCCCCCGACCGACGCAGAACTTCGCTAAAGACACCATGGCCTCGTACACCTTTGGCGGAAAGTACAAGCTCGAAGAAGAGATTGCAATGGGTGGCTGCGGTCTGTTATTTTCGCGCTTTCCTCGTATCTCGAGTTTCTCCGTGCTCATGGCTTCCTATAGGCACCGTCTTCCAAGGCGTCCACACCGTCGCCGGAAAGGAAGTCGCCATCAAGCTCGAGCCGGCTCTCACCCGCCCCTCCTGCTCGTCCCCGCTCAAACAAGAGTCCAAAATATACAAGACCCTCATGGGTGGCCCCGGTGTCCCCTGGATTATGTGGTCCGGCAAGCAGGGCGACTACAACGTCATGGTCATCGATCTCCTCGGCGACTCTCTCGAAGACCTCTTCCGCATGTGTAACCGTTATTTCTCCCTCAAGACCGTCCTCCTTCTCGCTGATCAACTCGTACGTTCGCTTTTTTCTTCTCTCTGGACGCTTAGACGCGTCGCGGCACGTTGGCTCGGTGGCGTCCTGAACAGGTCAGGGTGGTCGCTCCCGGCGCCTACGTCATGTTCCGTTCCCAGCTCGTGTAATTCGACAATGAATTCTGACAATTTCAGCTAGATCTCACGGATAGAATACATTCACAAACACAACCTCATCCATCGGGACATCAAGCCCGCCAACTTCGTGATTGGGACCGGCAAGAACGCGGGTTTCGTCAACATCATCGATTTCGGCCTTGCGAAAAAGTTCCGTGATCCCGTCACGGGCGAACATATTCCATACCGCCAGACAGAAGAGCACGGCGTCGGAACAAGCTTGTTCGCAAGCCTCAACGCGCATATGGGCATCGGTACGTTGCTTCGTTCATTCCATACTGCGACATACCCTTATTCACGTGCATCTCATAAATAGAATGCTCACGACGTGACGACCTCGAATCACTAGCGTACCTCCTGATATACTTCATGCGCGGTACCCTCCCCTGGCGGAAACTCAAAGGCTCCACCACAGCCGAAACATGGAACCTCATCCGGGACAAGAAACTCGAAACCGCATCCCTCCTCACCGTCGGCCTCCCCGCCGAATTCGAAGTCTTCTATTCCTACGTCCGCGGATTAGATTTCGGCGATCTGCCAGATTACGAAGGGTTGAGACAGTTGTTTAGAGGGCTTGCGGAGAAGCATGGGATTGAATATGATGGGGAGTTTGATTGGGTTGTGGATGGGATGCCGGTTAAAGGGACTTCGTCGGCGAAGACGACGACGAAGAGGGGTGGGTCGATTGGGAGTGGGGCGGGGAGGGAACGGAAGAGGGTGTGTAGGGCTTGTGACGCTTGTGCGGCTAGGTCGAACGCTACGGGAAAGTCGTAGTCCCGAGCCCCCGTGCGAAGTCGTTTCGTGGAGGTCTTCGTGTTCTTGTGGAAGTGGTGGAGTAGAGTGGAAAGGAAAGTGAGGGAGGTATATGGAATGTACGTGGCGAAAAAGGTTGGTATGACTTGCATGCAGGTATGTCTCCCTTGCACTTCCTATATGCTATATTGAGAACGCGTGCTGACCTTATGTTCATAGAGCCTGCTATGCTACTATGAACAACTTGCATGCATACGCGTGCCTCACACAAATGAATTATTGGATAACGCCCACGCACGCCACGCACACTTCTCCTTCTCAGTTATCTACACCCCCCCCCCTCTCCCTCCCGCCTTCGTCTATCCTCACCCCTCTCCGCTCTGCACACATGCGATTCCCCCTTCCCGTGACTTCTTGGCCGAATCTATCTATCCCACCCTCTTATGGCTCGTAACTCGTCATTCGTAACGCGTGGAGGCCCGACATCGACTTGGTTATGTCCGTGTCCGTGTCCATGCGCTTTGGGCCCTCCGCGATTTCGGTGTGGAGCTTCTTGACGGGGCCGAAGAAAATGGGAGGGCGCGTGGTGATTTATTGGATATTGAAGCTTGGACGTTGAACGCTTGGGATGAAGGGTGCGTGGTAGACGGATGCTTGCGTGATTGGGTTGCTTTGGATCGTGAATCGTGCGTCGTGGATTATGGAGTTCGAGTGCTGCGACGATAAACCGTCCTCGAATCTTTGGTTTCATTCTGGTGCATGTCATTGTATCGCAAACAATGGGTTCGTCGTTGTATCCATCATTCTTCACTGCTCATCCCCCTTCTTCGTTCCTCATTCAACATCTCAACCTTGAACATTTCAACAACCTTGCACGACTGCAGATCCCAGTCTCAACCCAAGCCATCTGCTCATCTTCATCGTCAATTCCTGCCCGTGTACATCTTCACCTGGACCCTTTCCATCTTCAACCTTCACTTCACCCTTCCCATCTCCACTATCATCTTCACCCTTGCCATCTTCACCTTCACCTTCATCTTCACCCTTCCCATCTACATCTACACTCACCATTTACACTTCGCCCACATGTTGTGTTGCTTATTTCCTCCCTTGCTTGACTTCCAATACTTTACTTCGTACCAGTTAAGTTATTTTGTATCATAATGTAGTATACGCGTACGTAGTACATGCAGGGTACAAATTCAAAGCGTTCAAACACCAAAATGTCAAACGTTGAAACGTTGAAACTTATTTATACTGTTGTAATGTACTCATACGTTAGTCTCCTCCACAGACAATCACAGAGAAGACAATCGTTCTCTGTAGCTGTAGTATACTCATACGTAGTTTTTCATCATGCAACTTGAAGCTGGAGTGCTGAGAATGAGATGTGTAAATCGTGCGTTTGGCAGAGGGTGTATGAGCAACGCTTTATGGCGACTAAGGGTACGTCGCGGGCATCACAGTCCCTCTAGTTCGCCCCCGTGAAGGATGGAATGGTCTCCCCAGCAGTTGGGGGAGCGGCCGCGGATTCAGGTGTAGAATAGCATGTGAGATGTGTCCAAAAAGTCGGGAACAAGGGTGTATACCAGAGTCACTCAGTTTTCTCGAGGGATGTATACAAGTATAGGATACGTAGTCGTCTTGTACTTTGTAGTCAAAGATAATAAGAAAGAATTGAGAGAAAAAGCATAAACAATATTGAAGGCAGACGATCCAAGGTCGGCCCAGACTGGTCCATTATCTGACGGTTCGGAACGGAATGAGCTCAAGACACGTCCGTTTCGATTCGTTCTTCAAGAATTTCAACACCTTTGTCTCTCATCTTGACCGTCATCGTCATACACCGACAACATATACTGTGATTTCCTATATTCTGTTCTCTTGGGAAAGCTTGAACATCCGGGTATTCAAGGTAACAGACTCGGGCTTCGCATGGAATTCGTAGGATTGGGTTTTGAAATTTCCAAATATCAACGGGTACGTCGAGACGATTTTTTCCGACTTGCAAATACAGCCTTTGACCGTTGACGACATCTCCGAAAATACAAGGTATATTCTGGGTTCTCAGCCCGCCGTGGCGCATTGATATAAATATTGCAGGTGAAGTAATCGGTGCTTTCGGACGCGCCTTTTTTCTGGGCCGAGCGGCGAGCAAGCGAGAAAAGCGAGTTCGGAGTATGCAGCAACGAGGGGGGGACAACAGCCGACGACGGAATCCATACGGTCGCTGCGAGGCTTCTCTGCGTTGTACAAAGAAAGTAAAGTAGGTACCGACCTACTGACTTCGGGTGAAGAAATAACTACAGGATGTGACGTCAAGTTCGGAATGTCTTGGTCATGACAATGTGAAGCATGTCGCGGTTGCTTCGTATCGTATCGTTTTTTGTCGTCACAGGGAGTTTGAAGGAACAGGACAAGAGCACGAACTTGGGAGCCTGCTCTTTCGACCGAAGTGTTTCCTAGAATTGATGCGCCTTATTTCCTCTTTTGGACGCGCGCCACCCGGATATGGTTAGCACCTTTAGCGCCACCTACATAACGCGTCCCTGCTTCGCTCCACAACGGCGCAATCGATCCTCTAGAGGTTTCTGGGGAAATTTGTACTGCCTTTCTTTTTTTTTTCAAACCGTGGTCGGAACTGACATGGGAGTCTTACAGCTTGTTCACTAACCACCATCATCTCCCACTGGAAACCTAACAGCCAGCAACGATACCTCATTTGTCCGATAAGCTTGAGGTACGTGTGTTCTCCGATTGGATATTCTTCCATATGTTCTACTTTCCTCGCGGACGAAAACGGCCGCCGCCCGATATTCGTGGAACTTTACGGTAGACATCGAGACAAAACTACCGCTCTCAACACCGGTCTCACCAGCAATAGAGCAAAGCTGCGGTATATTTACAGCAGTTCTAAAGATAGACGTTGATAGACAATATGGTGATGTAACCTGGCTGTTGCAGGCTGTTGTTGCGCGGGGGGAATGACAACGGGCCCTGGTGTCATCCGAACTTTTATCATCCATCAACTTATGTGCGCCGCGGGATACTGACTTATCTGGGAATATATAAGACAGGTGTACGCCGCCACATCTTGCCAGCCTCATCCCCCCACCTCTCTCCTTTCAACTCGACTCTTGGCTACCAACCTCTTCTCTCGTGCATAGACTGCTTCCCCTTTTTGAACGATGACGACGACCGTGAACCAGGCTCCCATTCTTGCTAAGCTGCTGGCAGCTAATGCTCAATGGGCTGAAGACGTCGAAGACGCAGAACCAGGTTTCTTCGAGATATCCTCGAAGGGTCAATCTCCCAAGGTACGTGACGTTGAAGTGCTACTACACAGAAGAAATCGTTCGTCTGAACAGCGACCTCGCAGATACTCTGGATCGGCTGTGCGGATTCGCGAGTACCTGAATCCGTAGTTACGGGTGCCAAGCCGGGAGACATCTTTGTGCACCGCAACGTCGCAAAGTGAGTGATCTCCCGCACTTGAACTAGTGGCGCTGATATCTCATTTCGGTATCACACATAGCCAAGTACACCTAAACGACGATAACCTCCTTGCCGTCCTCCAATATGCCGTTGACACCGTCGGTGTCGAGCACATCCTCGTCGTAGGTCACACCAACTGCGGTGGCGTTAACGCCTGCCACGCGGCGGCTTCCACAACCGCGTCTTCCCCCGCACCGGGGACGCCACTTGGACGATGGCTAGAACCATTGACTACCCTCGCGAGGAATTCGTCGTCGGATGACGCCAACGCGATCGTCGAAGCGAACGTTCAAGCTCAAGTGAACAACTTGGCAAATACGGATACGATGCAGAACGTGTGGAAGAAGGGGAAGGATGTCAAGGTCCATGGGTGGGTCTATCAGCTGCATTCCGGTAAGCTGAAGGATTTGGGGATCACGATTGGGAAGGATGGGAAGTAGTTGGTGTGGTGGTGGTGTCGACGGTAATGACAGAAATGAAACTTCTTGTATATACCCCTGCTTCATCAGCGCGGTGAGAGTGCTCTTGACTCTCCGTGTAAATACTACTGCATCCTACGTCGTCGGAAGCAAATTCTGCTTGTGCTAAGGCCCATAAGTACAACTAACATAACACGGTGAGCAACATCCTCAACCAGGATAGCACCAGTCTCCTCCACAGACAATCACAAAGGAGACAATCGTTCTGCTGCGAGATCGTACCTGGAGCACGCACTTTGTGAACACGGTCGCTATCCTCACCAAAGCAATTGCTTCCGGTTGTAACTGAAGTCAATTTCACCATGCCAGACCGCAGAGAGATGAGGTGCAAATCAAATTCATTCCAAATGCAAATCGCTAAGTACAAAATAACAAGCATGCCAGGTATTTCACATCCATCAGACATACGTTCAGCTCGCTGGCTCTCTCTCCGAACAACTCATACGAGTGTCCGGAGACAAAGAACCAAACGTCCTCGAAACCTACGACCCGAAGGTACGCAAGAGATGTTCTCTGTGTAACGAGCGAACGCGGAAATCATCGACTGAATGTGAAAGGTGTGGCATGTGTAAACATGCGAGACTCGAGTTAGAAACTATAGAATAGATCCTAGCTGAGTATGTTCTGAGGAAACCAAAATGTCCGAGCCCGCCTTTTATCCTCTGTCAGTTAAGGGCAGGCAGAGAAAACAATAGGCGCTGGTTTCTCGAATCCGGCTCGGGGTTCGGGCTGTCGACGTCGCTATAGTGCCTCTAACTCCTCTCACTATCTCTCTCTCGCGCACGTTCAGGTGGCAGACCATCTTGAGGGTACTGTCTTAATTGCAAATGGAGGTGTGAGGGCTTCCTTCTTGTTGCACACATGCGTCTGCCGACCAGGTACGCTTTCTCTCAACGCGTTAACGGTTAGTTGTACGCAGCTGCATAGTAAGTACACTCCTGAGGCTTGATGCATTGATGTACGAGTACTATTGCTTGCTCTTCAACTTCTTGCGTCGTTTAAGAATCAATAGTTTCTATGTCTTGCTGCGATATCGGTATGTCACCCCACTGCCAGCTCCCTGTTTTCAAGTGCACCTTTTGCGTGTGGGGATTGAATCACTTTCATGTCTTTATCTTGTTCAGATCTCATCATCCATTCGTACGTAGTAGCACGGGTACATACCTACTACAGCATCCCCTATGATTGCTATTAGTGTTACATGTCTCGATTACTGATATTCGGTCAGGGACGTACGGATGGATTCTGGATAGACTGCGGTCGATTTGCCAATTTGTCAGGATACGGTACCACCTGGCAGTGGTACCACCACATGCATCATCCAGGTGCGAGCCATTCGACGCGATTCGTTGCCACCCTTTGCCCACAAGCATCCGGCATCTAAGTCTCCGAGTCTGCTGTCGATCTTTTCACAGGCGTATTGCATGGGACAGACACGCCTCCATCCCGCTATGCATATGTATGCCCGAATGCCGAATTGTATGACCATGGATGATGGCGTAACGGTACAGACCCCAAGCTGTTTGGCATACTTAAGTAGACCCTTGTTTTCCCAGTTGTAACGCGTCGACGTCTCTCCACCGTATAAGAGTAGTAAGACCTGCGCGATATCATCAGACATTTTCTCCCTTCACGACCTCCGCATACTTACAACTTCCCTCTGTGTGTTTGAAGTAAAGCGTATCGATATCCCAAGATGAACAACGAATCCTACAAAGACACCACAACGACCCGAGGGTTCAAATACCACTACTACCGCACCCCCGCTCGCAACTCCAAACCCACCCTAGTCCTCGTCCACGGTTTCCCCTCCACATCCAAAGACTGGCGACGAATCGTGCCTGCGTTGCAGAAAGAGGGGTATGGATTGATCGTCCCTGATATGTTAGGGTATGGTGGGACAGACAAGCCTACGGATTGGAGAGCATATAAGCCAAGTTTGCTCGCGAAGGATGTGGTGGATGTTTTGGATAAGGAGGGTGTACAGAAGGCTATTGCCGTTGGACATGATTGGTATGATATGCTTTATCGTCCCAACCCTGAATATCATGTTGAATGTGAATGATTGTTGTAGGGGTGCAGGCATCGTTTCGCGACTTGCGACTGTTGCTCCGGAACGTTTCCTGGCGTATGCATTCCTCGCTGTCCCGTATGTCCCTCCGAACCCGAACCCAAACTTTGAGCAGAGGTTGGCTATGACGAAGGAGAAGTTTGGATACGAGCTATTTGGTTACTGGCTCTTCTTTGCACAAGACGACGCGCCCAAACTCATCGCAGAGAACGTGGGTCCACAACATCTCGAGATATTGATATCGATCGAATGCGTTAACTAATGCTTTTCTTGAAGTGGGATACCTTCTTCGGACTCATCTTCCCTCAGGATCCTGAAATATACAAGCGTATTGCTCCGACAGGCGGATTGAAGAATGAGCTGTTGTCCGGAAAGAGACTCCCGCTTCCGTCATGGCTCACGGCGGAAGACAAGAAGGAAATGTCAGAGGCCTTGTTGCAGGGTGGGCTTGCTGCTCCATGCTGCTACTACAAAGTCGCCCTGAGTCCAGAGGGGGATGAACTCTGTACGTATATCCTCTCCTGCGTGCTGGTCTTTCGGAGCTGATGTACCGTAATCACACAGCGCTATCCAATGGCCGTATACTGCCTCCAGCCACGAGTCCGATATTCTACGGTGCCGCATTGAAGGACTATGTCTGCTTGGCAGCCGTCGGAAAGATGGTGTTTGGCGGTGAAGGATTCAAGGAGCACAACGTCACGATTAAAGAGTACGATGCGGGCCATTGGCTTATTTTGTCCAATGCGGATGAGATTTCTAGGGATTTGATTGCTTGGGCCGAGGGTGTTGCCGCCTCTTCCGCTTCGCATTTGTAGATGTACTTGCAATTGGTATAAAGTCAGTGTAAAGTAGAGTTCATAAAGCAAGATTTGCCAAGAACTTGGGTGAACGCTCGAGACGGGTCGGATGACATATGATCTCGGGGTTAGATAAGCAGTGCATGGCCGAATATGGTAATTATTGAATGTCCCAAGGTGCCCCGCGAGTCCGCGACGGTACAGTAGTGTTGCCGCAAGATGAGATGGAAGACGTCTTGAGACGACTTAGACGCCTGTACCAGCCGGCCTCAAGAAGAGAGTGGGATGGTCTTAAGACGTCTTAAGACCATCGGGGCAATCGGAAAACGCTGTCGGGGATGCTCAGATTACTATATACCGTATGTTTGTCGCCGGAGTAGCCATGTTTGTTTGCAGGTCATACTGGACTCCATGGCTCAACGATAAATCTTCCAAGCTCTCGTCACTGAGCAAGTACTTAATATAGTAATAAGTATTAGGATTCCAGGGTTTGAATTTGAGTAGCCAAGTTATAGCACGTCAATAAGTATACAAAACTGTTACAGAAAACCAATGCCGCAATGTCATGGTAACCCCAACAAAACTATAAGGGTTTTTCGAGTATAAACTTCACGTGTGCTTGCTCAATATTGAGTATAACTACTACTGAACTCCCTAGAAACTGACTATGAAACAATTCAGGGCGGCGAGTGCAAAACAGCATGGATAGGAAGAGTGTGGAAAGCCTTTCAGTGATCTGTCAGTATGTTTGACACACGGCATAAGAGAATAAACTGAAGAATGCGCGAGTTCACCGCAGGATTTGGCGGGACTTGCGTAGTGGAGAACAATCTCAAGACATCTTCGCGATGAGATCACCATGTCTGAAGAACGGGTGAGACTGCTTACATAACGAAGATGGTCTCAAGACGTCTCCACGATGTCTCATCTTCGAGGCAACACTACCCGGGTACAGTACTTAGGGAGGCTGTGCCTGTGCACAGTCCTCATATAACGACTTCCACCACCTCTCCTAATACTTAACGTTCTCTCTCTACCTGTATTCTCGACTGCACTTGAAGTGTACACTATCTCTGTTACGATCATGACGGGTGCGTCGGGCGAGTGTGTAACCAACGTACCGGCGTTCCTGAGACTGTGATGTAGGTTTCAGACCAGGAATTCTCCAGCTGGCAGCTCTTCTGTGGGCAGCGTCATATGCACCTACTGCTCAGGCAGTGTGCTATATCGATGCGTAAGTTGCGCCGGAATTTGGCCTTCCATGACTGCTGACGAGGTGTGGCATGAAGATTCGGCTTCGAACGTTGTACATTAAGCACGGGTGCTCGCGTCGGCATCGCCATTGCCCTCAGTACGTCAAGCTCTCTCCTTCCTTTCGCCCTACGCTCATATTCCATCCGAACACTGCAGTCGCCTTGTCCTTCGTGATCGTCGCTCTGCTGACAGTGGGCTATCGGAAGCGAAGGATGCGGCAGAACATGGCCTTTGTGCAGCAGAACCAAGGTGCGGGGATGGATCCCCAGCTGCAGCAGCCATACTATGGGCAGCAGAACGGGTACCCGAGCTATCCAGCCTACCCGCAGTACAGCCCAGGACCGGGCGCTCCTCAGTATCCTCCGCAGACGTATTCCGGCGCATACCCTGGATACGATCCCAACGCCGGCTTTGCACCTGTGAGTCGAAGCTGTGGACTGACGTTCTGCATGGTAGCTGACTGTTTACGTTCTTTAGCCGACGGGTGCGCCCCCTCAATATGCGCCTCCGCCAGGGCCTCCGCCCGCACAAGGCAAGGAAGCTGTCTGAACGACAGATGCGATCTTTCTTGTACTGTATTGTATGCTCCCATGTAATGGACCTTATTCCGGCTCGTGTACACTAGTTCTGCGTATGGAAGCGTTGTTTTGCGAAAAAGTGTGCCTGCACGTGCCCGAAGCGAGCGTTCCCATGAGCGCTGCAGCGTCGCCTCTTTCGCAGAAACCGAGTGAGAGAGTGTCTTGTCGTCGTCGTCGTCGTGCCCCTCGTCCTCCGCCCCTGCTGTATCATCTTCTGCTAGTCGCTGTGCTGACCCTTGTTCGCTCTCTTTCCCTTTCTTCTCCCATCTTCTGAATGCCGAGTATATTCTCTCGTGCGCGCACCACCTCCACGCCAAAGAAGTCTGCCCTTGACAGTGCCTACGACGAGTTTGGCCGAGTCGTCAGCAGGGGCTCTGCCAAGGGCGTAAAGGCATCCCCAGCATCCACCAAGAAGGACCGCAAGAAGGACGCAAAGGATAAGAGCCGTGCCAGGACCATCAGCAGCCCCGTCGAGCCCGACGGCGAACTCACTCTCCCAGATGGCTCCTTCCTCCCCCTGAACCTCGACCCCCCACGCTACGACCCCGGTGAGGAGCCGCCTCAGGAGCACCGCAACCAGCTCGACTACGGCTACTTGTCCTACCAGCGCCATGTCGTTCTCGGACTGGAGGAGGTCGCCCGCCTGGTGGACGTCGTCGGGGAGGAACTGGGCACCCGCGGCCTGACCACGCCCTTCATCTTCTCGACCCTCGCCCTCGATGTGTCCTCGCAGGCGGTGAAGCGGCTTATTCGAGCTTTCCTGCAGACGTGCGGCCGACCCTCGCACGAGGCAGACCGGCTCTGGCGCGACGAGGCTCGTTTTGCGGGCCCCCACGAGCTGGGCATGTGCCTCCGCTGGGGTCTCGCCCGCGTCGTGCGCATCGTTGGCGGTCACGAGGTGCGGGGGCTGCTCTCGTACGAACACTATGCCCAGTGGCGAGACGCAGAAGCAGGTACTGTAGCCTCTCCGCCTGCCGCTTTGCACCGTTCTCACCCCCTCTCTAGCTCTCAACTACCCGGACACACACTTTAGCACATTCCTTGGCCCCCTGCCCCCCATCGTCCGCTCGCTGCTCATCGGCCTGCTCACCTTGCTCACACGCTTTTCCGCGCATTCGTCGTCTTCAGGGCATACTCCTCCGACGCTTTCCCCCCTGTTCGGTCCCCTGCTCTTCGGCCTCGGGCCCTCGACCTTGGCGTTCCACCATGTCTACATGCATTATCTCCGCGCCACCACAGCGACTGAGCATCTCATTCTGGCCTTTATCCGATGGCAAGACGCGCCCAGTCGTGCTGGCTCCAGCGCTACCACTCTCGGAGTGCCCATGCGTCTAAAAGCATGGATACAAGGCTATCCGTCCACGCTCCCGCTGACCAACAGTAACGAAAGGCCGCAACCCCGACGAGGGGCGCGGACCATTCGGATGATCAGCGTTCGTAGGAATGTAAGGATGTATAGCCCTGATTTAGTAAAGTCCTGTGCGAGCTGGGCCCACCGACCGTATGGGGCGACTTCTTCCACCCGCGAACGCTCCTTTGCTGGTTCAAAGGAGTGGGAGCGTATTGCCCCTCCTACTTTGAAACTTCCTCCGAGATATTCAGACGCATACAGGAAGCGCATGGACTTCCCTCCGAATTTCCACCCAGAGGTGACTCCCGGGTCGACGTCCTCGTCTCTCAGCAATGCTCCGTCCTTGACAAACTCTGTCTCGACAGCCTCTACGACCTCTTCTGTCTTTGACGAAAAGGAGTTTGGTGTGAACAAGCCTGGAGAGGACCGATTCAGAAGTTTGACTGACCTCAAATGGGGCGAATTCGAAGCTATGGGCTTTTCAGGAATAGGGACGGACGAGAAGAAACTGCAATTCGACTTGACTGAGAGTGCAAGAGCTGTAAGTATCTTTGCCCTCTCTCTCTGTGCCACAGCGTCAAAGTCATTTACAATCGGAACACTATCCACTCCAGGCTCGTGCTGCAAAACGTGCTACCCTCACTTGGCAAGACTTCTCTACGACCGGCTTCTCTCGCACAGATGCCCCCCTCAATGCGACGCTGCAATTCAGCGCCCCTGTGGCAAATACGATCAATCAGTGGCCTTCACAGTCTGCGGAGATCCACAAGAAGTTGAAGAAGACTCAAAAATCGCTGCCTCCGTTTGGATGGGACACGGAACCTATCTTGGGTTCCGAGGAGGTGATTGAGGAAGCCTTTGTAGATGTGTTCTGTGATTTGATCTACGGCGGTGGATGGATGGACATGGAAAGAAGGGAAGACCTGGATAGAGATTGCAATTGGGCTCTGGTTAGCAGATTACCTCTTCGCTGTGTATCGCACATGATTGTTCACGTCCTTTGTTCTAGGTTGAGTTCAAGTCCCTTCCTATCACGCGTACCACCACTTCCGGGACCGCCGATCCCCGGACCTCGAGCACGTTGATCCTCTTCGAAGAGTTTGTTCCTCTGGAGTATCGACAGCAGCTTGCCGAGTCTGGCACAGCTCGTCGTCGTCTCCCCTCCATCTTCTCCACTTCCAAGAAGCAATGGAAGCCCGCGACGACTCTGAACGGACGTCCGTACGTTGTTGGGCACGTTCCTCACAGCCCTTCATACCGCGAATTGGAGTTCGAGGGTCTCCTACGTTCGAATGGGAGTAAGGTACTTTCATTATACACTCCAGATAAACAGGCGAACAACAACACCATCAACCCGCCTCCTCGGGTGAACTTCCCATCATCCGTTTCTCCTCCTCCGGCGGGCAAACCGTCATTATTCCTCAGCCCGACTGCTACAGCCCCAGAGACTCCCAGGAGGAGCAGCAGTAGGAATAGCGACTATGAGTCCTCCCCCGCTCCAATGTCCCCTTCTCCGTCGCAGAACCCCCACAGAAGGTCCCGCTTTCGATTACCTGTGAGCCCTGGAGGGAATCGTACTGCGGGGCTCCCTCCTGCTGAATACGAGAACGTGGATTTTGAGGCGCGGCTGGCGAGTTTCGACGGTGAGGAGCTCGTCCCTGCCGGGAAACCTAAACACCTGCGCAAGCATTCGAGAGATGATGCATGGGTGGATATCCTCGTCGCCAATAGTAGCCGAAGGATGGCTAACCAAGATGCGGAGTTGAGAAATGGACTGAAAGGTGGAAGGTCAGATCCCGAGTTGGCGAGTCAGGAAGTATCGGAGGTGCTTGCGTCTCTTAAACAGATGCCTTCGGATGATGAGGATGAACCGGAACCTGTGCCGCACGATGAGCTGGAGTACGACGATGATTCTCGTTTCGGACATGATGACCGGACTGAGACCGATCGTGATACTATCCCGGGCACGCAAGAGACGCATGGCGATGCCTATGCGGATGACGAGGATGAAGAGGACGAGCCTGTGATCCCCGTGCAGAAGAGGCGGTTAGGTTACTTTGACCTTCATCCTGATCGAAGACCCAGCGGCGGCAGTTTGTTACAGGATTATACCCGATCTGCTTCTCCCAACTCTAAGGCTGCTGCTGCTACAAATGCCGGTGCCGGTGAACCGTTTGATAACGCCCGGACGCACTTTGAGAGGCATTCGGTTATGGAAGACCCGAGGGATGTGTTCCAGAGAGATTCGATGGATAGTCAAGAGGACCGAACGCAGGAAGACGCGTATGATGCTATCGAGGAGGTTACGGCTGCTCCTATCCCTCCCCTCAAGACAAGGCAGAACCTCCCACCCATCCAACCTCAAGCAAATCCTCTGGAAGCCATGAGGCGTGCAACCGAAGACATCAGGGCTACCGCACCATCGCGTATTGTCCCTCTTCCCAAGGACGACCCGCCCGTACCTCCTAAACCCATACCAAGCAAGACGTCTTCTTTGATTGAGATGTACCGCGAACGTGAACGCGCCGCTACCTCCCCCCTCCCTGCTGTTCCTGTCGTCCCCCCATCTCGCTTACCCGTTCGCACAGCTGCTTCACTCTCACCTCCAGCCCAAGAACGTTCTACAAAGACTCCATCTCCCACTCGTCTGAAGGAGGAATTTGACGATGAGCCATTGCCAGAGCCCATACGTCCTGAACAGAACACAGGTATTGTTACTCCACCTCGTTATGTGCATGGTGCACCGCTTCACAATGTCATTGAGGAGCCCGAGGAGGAGATAGAGGAATGAAGCTGTTTTCCTGGAGACCAGGAAAGCAATAAAGGATATACGCGAACTCTGTAAACGAAAACAGGTGACCCTACCTGTTTCCTCTGCCGCTATATCTCTGATATATGCCCAGCTGTACCCCCTGGATTATATAGCTGTCTCGTCTCGTACCGTGATATTTCTGCTCTCTTTTTTACTTTATTCGCGACGGTTGTTATGGTTTACACATTCTGGGACTGTTGCGTTGACTGTTGTTTCTCCACTCTATCCATGATGATAAACCACTCATTTCCTATCCCGTTAACCTTGACGTATACCAACAGTGCGGCTCTTTCTCTATTTTTCTTCTCTGGATATCTTACTCGTTCAACTTGTGGATATGATACTCATTCACTCCTTGTCTCGTCTGCACCTCCATCTTTCTCCTTCACCAAACCCTCGTCCGTCCCACTTATGCTCACCTGCTTTCCGCAACCTTACATATGATGTTCTGGAGTAATTATGTCTCACCTCCTCCCTGTCACATTCCCGCTTTTCTCTCTCACCTTTTGTTGTCATCGTTGCATTATCTTTCCGCAATCGAAACGTTCCTTTTGTTGCGTTTCATTAACGCGTGTAAATACGCAAGCATAGTGGGTGTATACAGACAAGCGAGTCGGTCTATTAGGCGAACGTACTTTTGTGTGACGTGAGAAATAGAGGGATGGGAGCTGGAGTGCATGATGGAACGAGAAAACGAAATTCAGTGCTTCCCGTTCGCACCGTCCTCGGTCACACCCGATGCTGTAATGACCACATCGGCCTTGGGCTTCCCAGAAGTGGTACCGACAGATTCAATCTTCTTGACGACGTCCATTCCCTCGACGACTTCTCCGAACACAACGTGTCGGCCATCAAGCCACGAAGTCACAACGGTCGTGATGAAGAACTGAGGAAGGACGTTAGTTGCGAAGAACGGGACGCTGGAATGACTTGGGGGTTCTGTCGAATCTTACCTGGGACCCGTTCGTGTTGGGACCGGCATTTGCCATGGAAAGCAGACCAGGCCTGTCATGCCGAAGCTTGAAGTTCTCGTCTTAATGAATGAGGTTGTCAGTTCCCGCTGTCAATGAGTTGGAAATGAGCTTAGGACAATAGCCTACCTCCAAACTTCTCGCCGTATATTGACCTTCCACCAGTGCCTATATAACCAGTTGAGCAGATGGACGTGAGGGGTCAACAAGACCAAACCGTACCATTGTGGTTGGTGAAGTCACCACCTTGAAGCATGAACTAAAAAACGAATGAGCAAGATGTCTTCATAAGCGGAATGACGGTGAACATACTCCAGGGATGATACGGTGGAACTTGCTTCCCTTGTAACCAAAACCGTGCTGACCGGTGGCCAGTTCACGGAAGTTCTTGGCGGTTTTAGGAACGATGTCATCGAACAGTTTGAAGGTTATCCGACCAGCGGGCTTCTGGTCTAACGCGATATCGAACTGTAAGTGAAGAGGTTTATCAGCTCGTCGTCGAAAGGCTTGCGTAGCCAGAAATTTGTACGAACAAACACGTTAGGCTTTGCTACCTTCGGCCTGGGAAGCAAAGCGCGACGTCAGAGTGTTATGGTCGTAGTTGCTGTTAGGGGTACCTACATATTGCTTGCGCTGGCATTAGCCAAACGAGCCGAGGTGGCAAAACGACGGAAGAAAGAGGCCATTGTGAGGGTCGTGGAGGTGGAGGGACAAGAAGGAAGGATGGGATAACGGTCAAGGTCAAAGCTCAGACGCGTCGGCAAATCATACCATCCACTCACGTGAGCAACTCTAACAACGGCGATATTCGGGAAGTCGGTATGCGTAGTAGCCGTCCGTTATGCTTTCAGCCAGCGCAGTGATTGTCTCGTGCTGACGAGCGAAAAAACAGACGAATGTATTCCAGGGGTATAGTACAGACTGAATGGAGAAGAGAAGTTCGTACAGAACTGCCCGGACACGTTACGCGAATGCAGCACATTTTATATCAAGCAACAAGCAGCAGTCCTGCAGAACCACATAGGCAACGAGATTCCACATCTCCGGATCATATTGCTAAAGCTGGTACTTCCACCGTCACGACTGTGAACAAGGGTCGCTTCGGTGCACTTTACCAGTGAATACGCCCGGGTTCTGGACCTTGTGAGATGGCCGATGGGGTCAGACAAATAGGGACCGCGAAAGCCACTGATGATGCTGGAACAACATGTGGAGGCCTAGCACCCAATCATGTATCGAAAGAAAAGAGGATCGCCGAGGAAGCATCATTCTTTCATTGAGGGTTGTAATGTAGATTCTGTATCGAGTTCCATAGCCAGTGCAGCGTCCTGGCAGCGTCTAGATAGATCCAAATGATGACACGGACCCTGACAGACCCTGGTGAACGAAAGAATAGAGAGCGGCTTGGGCTGGCGATTTGTGTAGGGAAATGTGATTGTCGTAAATCAAGATAAAACGCGGCTTTTTAGCACCGGGAGAAAGTATAAATGACCGAGCTGAAACGCACACGCAGCAGGAAAGCCAACGGTCGTACTCCTTGCCCATCAAATTCTGCGACCGGAGCCAAAACCTAGTGACAGTCTAAAGTTAGTTGTGTAATCGAGTGGGGATGGCGGCGCAACAGCCCAGGCTGCTTTCTTCGGGAACCAATCCAGAATCGGCGAATCCGCGGCGCGTTTTCCGAACGACAGAGTTCAGCATGAGAGAGAAAGCATAATTCTGGGAAAACGTACGTGTGGTTTACGTGTAGAGATCGGACTCTTTGGATTATTGAGGGACCGGGGATGCGCAGTTAGTACGATCAGTAGATAGAGCAGGATATTGACCTGTATTGGATTGATGTTTAGTCCTCCCGAGCGGACTCTCCATGGGATAGCAGGAACCCGGGTGTGCGACGGCGTGTCCGCTTGTGAGGAAGAGCTCTCCGCATGAGGTGTGCTGACACGGAGGAAGGAGTATGCTAACGCATTGCAAGTCGGCGAAGACGTTTGGCGGATACGAAAGGAGTCGCACGAAAGAACAATTGGATGAAGACCACTACCGTAGTACGTACCGACCAATATACGCCTCGCCTCGCCGACGACATGAGCCCAGCTTTGTTGACAATTACCAAGGGTTGTATGCCATGGCCAAGGACTGCAAATACATGCTGCCCCCTGTTTCCCCTTCGCAAATGCATGTGCCAGCACCTGCCAGCACGTTTCGGTCCGATACTTGCCTCGTGTGGGGCAACGATTCTTCCGCCTATGTATCATCCACCACATTTGTGGATTAAGTACGGTTTGGGTAGCATTTACACACATCCTGCTACATGCGGATCGCATCCTCCTCACCTATCTCGTGACGACAAGAACCTGTAGGGCGCGAGCACATAGAGTCGAAGGTCAAGTTGCAGATGCAGTTGGAAGGCGCCAGACATTCAAGTTCGCCTGCGCCTGGCCTGGAAAGGAAATGGACATGACAGAGTTCAAACAACGTTGACACAGCCAGCTCTGTGACATCCCCAGGATGCGCATGTTTCTTCGTCCTGACCGCCAGCACATGTAGGGGTGAGCACTCGTGTATACGGGTCTTGATCCTTGTGCCCCAGCGAGAACGTTAGAAAAGGTCGCTCAGTGCACATCTAGGAGTCCCCCCTCAACGAACTGACTCCCATCAAACCACACAGACCGTTATGGCACCGGACGTCGATTCCGGTAGAATGTAAGTGCTCCATATATCTCGGGGGAATCTGTAAAGCTGACCATTATTGGAAGTGAGTATCATCTTGAGCAACTGCTAGGTAAGCCGAATTGATATTTCTACTTTCTACTACTCTATGTGCAGCCTGTGACATTGACATCTCCCCAAGCTGGACTAGCCGCTCTCCGTACCCAGCAAGACTTCCTGCAGTCTGAGAATACGAGGCTGCAAGATCAGCTTGACATTGAACGAAGGGGTCACAAGTCCATGCGCGACGAATACCGGGAGAAATTCGAGGAATGGTCTCGAGAGAAGAAAGCGTTCGAAGGGCACATTTCAGCTTTGCAGGTAAGTGTAGCGATCGTGGCTTTCAATCGTCCCACCTGAAGAATTCTTTGACAATCCTCTTTCATCGAACTAGGACACCAACAGACGTGTCGTCTGCTTAATTGACGGAGACGGAACTATCTTTTCCCAAGAGTATATTGCACGAGGACAGGCAGGTGGCCTTGAGGCTGCTCAGAGACTTGCTGAAGAAATTCAAGATTATCTCAGACGTCAGGAATCTGCGCCGCCCTCGACATATGAGCTGTCCATATATTGTTTCTTGCACAAGAAGGGTTTAATGGATACCCTCGGCAAGACGGGATATTACGAACAGAGAGCGCAGTTCGACGACTTCTTAGCGGGTTTCAACCAAGCTCATCAACGATATTTGATGGTTGACGTTGGCGCAGGGAAGGAGAATGCAGATTCCAAGTTAAGAAGTACGTTCCAGTTGTCGAGGCCAGGATATTCAATCGCGTTGCTGATGATCATGTATTCCCCAGCCTTCCTTGCTGACAACGTTCGGATGCCCTCTACCTGGAAGATTTTCCTCGGAGGTACGCTCGACATGTTCACGTTCGTCTAACAATACGTAATATCTCTCTAGTAACTCACGACAATGGATATGTCCCCGACCTCCGAACGATCATGTTGAACGGCAACAAGGAGAAACTTATCCTTCTGCCAGGTTATTCAGAAATTGCCACGGGAATTCAGAAGTTGGGTTTCCCTAGTCTGAATATCCCGGGCTTGTTCATGTTGGACAAGCTTAACGTTTTCCAAGCTCAACGTAGACAATCATTTGGCAAGGGCGGTCTGCAAGCCTCCAGTCCCGCCTTTGTACCTGCCAAGTTGGCTGGAGGTCGCCGTAATTCAAGGGCGAACGGGGTGCCGGCAAGTGATCATACGGCTAAGTCTCCGCCAAGATCCGCTTCTCCGTGCAGTCATTCATCGCAGTCCAAGTCCGGTTCGAGCGAAGACTCTTCGGGTGCTTCTTCTGGAGAGGAGAGTCCTTTACGCGGAGCGACGCCTCTTCCTTCTTACTCTCCGGGAATGTTGCAAACTCCGCCCCTGAACGTGGTAAGCCGGGCCCAGTCCACTCGTCGAATTCTCATACTAAGTCAGTCAAACCTCATGACAGCCGCTTACGAAACGTAAGTTCCTACGAAGTGTATACAACGTGTGACCACAGCTCATAAGGGGTATCTCTTGTAGTTCGGCCCGCTCCATGCAATAGCTTCTATCTGAAGAACGTCTGCCTCAACCCTCGTTGTGTCTATGCTCATGACTGGATCTTGAATGACACACAAATTCAAGTTCTGCGTAAGCTAACGAAGAACGCGCTTTGTCTTGCCGTTAAAGATGGTGCGTAGGTTTTAGTACTCTTGTTGCGCTCAAGTTGAGTATTAACAACACCATCTCAGGCAAACCTGCGACCTGTCCGTATGGAGGTCCCGAGAACTGTATTTACAGTCATAAGTGTCCAAAGGGCCCCAATTGTTACTATCTGAGCAAGGGGAAGTGCAAGTTCAAGCAACGTAGGTGCTATAGCTCAATCTGATCCGCTTGAATACTCACTTCCGACTTACAGCCGGAATGCACGACCCATGAAACCTTGGTCCCCCGGTTATATGTGTTCGAAGAAAGTTGTGATCAGTGTTTGACCATTGATTTGAACCTCGCATTAGCTGGCGAGGCGATGCTAAGTCGAAGACGAGTATTGTGTAGTTCGCGGTGAACTGGAGTCCCCTGCCGTTCGGCTTTGAGGGAACGACGGATTGTGCCCTGTTCCTGCTTTGTTTTCATTCTTCTTATGTTCTTTCATCAAGTGATACTAGTAGGTTCTATGCCGCGTTCATCAGGAATTATTATTTCTATGCTGTGTCGTCTCTTGCGATATTATACTTTATTTCGGATACTGTACTAACTGCATACTTCTGGAATCAATAGTATCTTTGCAACTTCGCTGAGTCCCAACGATCTCAGCGGTATGTTCAGTGTCACGGTCGTTCAATTGTTTGCGTTTGTGGGCGCCAGACATACGAGTCTTCCGCGTCCTGCCTTGTTCAGATCATTACCCGACGTCAACGGAGGAAATGCATTGTCCAAAGACAGCCGTTTTCGTTCCTTGATGCACCTGTCACTTACCGCCAGCATTCACCTCAACTTGAACTCGTCTCCTCGGTATTCTGCCTTCTTTGACTTGCACGCCCATTGTGAGTGATTCCTGGTCGTGCAGGCAAAGAAAGTGTAATACCTCAGGTAGACGTGGTATTGCTATTGCCTCGGACACTCTCTGTGGTGAATTCATAGCGAGCGACTCACTTTTGTCTTCCTGATGTCTTCTTCATTGTCTCCTCTACCATCCTCTCCTCGAGGGACCGAAGTGTCTTCACAAAATCGTTGGGCATCTAGTACGCCGGATCACGATGGAACAGACTTGGGAATGTAAGCCGGTGGCATTTCGTTTTTGCTGGCGACCATTGCTGACGTCGTCCCTCTCTAGCGAGACTCACTTTGAACAGGCTCTGTGTATGTACATTTTGTATTACGGGGATCATTTCATGCGTGCTTGTCCGAAGCGTGTTTGGACTGATGTTCGGCACCTACTAGCTGGCTTATCCTCTCTCCGGAAGACATTGAAGCAACGGGAAGCAGAAGTCGCGTCTTTGGAGGCAAAACTACAATCGCTAGAGGCTGAACGTAAGAAGCAAAGCGACAAGCATGAAGCTGCCAAGCATGTTTGGCGAAGTGCCGAAGGCAGATTCCAAAGCAAAATACGCGAATTGTCGTCTGTCGGTGTCTCCCTTTTGATGCCTGTCAAAATGTGGTCGATTGACTTGTTTATATCTCACCAGACCCATGTCGAGCGTATCAAGAGGTTGGAGGAAGAGACAAAGCAGAAGTCATACGTCACGTGTTTCATCGACGGAAACAGCCTCATCTTCTCCTCTCAATACCTCTCAAGGGGTCATGCAGGCGGTCAAGCGGCCGCCCAATTCTTACTGAGCAATATTTGTGACTATCTGGCGAAATGCGAATCTTTTGTACCCGAAGGGGTCTCCGTATTCTGCTTCGTCAGCAAGAACCTTGTCACGGATCTCCTCAGCGGGGCGGGTCTAGCCACGGAAAAGCTTATGTTTGAACAATTCATGCAAGGCTTCAACCAAGCTAGTCCAGGGCTACTGATGGTAGACGTTGGTGTAGGTCAAGAAACTCCTGAGTCGAAAATAAAAGGTGAGGAATTCAACCATTTCATAAATAATGCAACTCAACAAAACTCTTGGTACAAATAGCATTCTTATCCGCGGAGCGTATGTATGCACATAGCAAGGTCATCATCGGAGGCAAGCGACAATGCTTCTATCGCCATCATTGTGTACTGACTTTTTGTGATTATACTATGTAGGGTCCCATGACAAGAACCAATATCTGGACATCATAGCAAGGATGAGTGTGAACGCTAACACGCCAATTCTTCTTACGATCAATAATCCCGAACACCTTGCACTCGTGAAACAATACGAATTGAATGCATTCGTCATAGGGACTCTGTTCATGGACCCGGAATCCTTGACTATGACTCCTTGTTCCGGTCAGACACAGCCAGCAAATCAACAAGCCAATACAGTAGTCAATCAGTCCACCAGAGATACCACCCCTGCAACCCCGTCCACGAAACCACGAAGGAAGCGAAGGACGAAACAGACAGATTCGATTGATACTTCGTCGGTTTCCGCCGATACTAGCGAGCCGCACAGTCGGACGCAGTCTGTGTCCGGGGACCCCCAAGTCATATCATCTGGCTCAGGCATGTTACAGATGCAAGAGCCTCCAAGGGACAAGGTGATTCGAACCCATGCTCTCTTTGAATTCCTCAAACTGACACGACGTATTCGTCAACAGTATCTCGATAAATGTGAGCTACCTCGTTATGTGCGTTACTCTGCAGTACTAATGGTGACGATGATGATAGTGGATCCTCCACCCTGCCACGCATATTACCTCAGAAATGACTGCACATTCCCCGGATGTCCATACGGCCACCACTGGATCCTATCCGATGAACGTATAGCCGAGCTGAAGAAGCTAGCAAAGGGCCTTGTCTGCAAGGCTGTGGCCAAAGGTGATGATTATTTCCTGCTTTTCCCATATTCTTGGCTAACGTGTGGAATATGCATCTTGCAGGCGCTGTATGTCCATTCGGCGACCTTTGCATTTACGGACACAAATGTCCCCGAGGGAAGAATTGCTCCCATCTTACCAAAGATCGTTGTCATTTCGTTGCTCGTGCGTCACTCATCTTCCCCTCGCGACTAATTCACGTCTCACTCTCGGGCTCATTAGCTGGAATGCACGACGAACTTGAACCGTCCACCAGCACTACGGCTGTTAAGAAGGTGGCCTTGAAACCCGCAACTTCTTCATCCCCGACCATCACCAAACCGCAGGTGAGATTACCTGTTACCCAGGAGAAATCGACCACTTCGACCGTACCTTCAAGTACGACCTCCGCATCATACGGGGCGGAAGCACCACAAGCAAACGATGGCCTACGGCTCTCCGGTAGTATGTCGAGAGGGTCAGAGCAGCAGGGAAAATCCCTACCCACTCCACCGCTACCACCGCGACCACCCTCCATCATTCAACCCAAGCCCCAGTCTCAGAATGAAAGCGTAAAGACTCCACCACACCCTGATCTCGTGAACCCGGCAAGAACGAGCCCGCCAGTAGTCCAGGTACCTGTCGGCATGCCTCTATCCTCATCTAACGCCATACCACCGCTACCACCGCGCCCGGTCTCCGTGATCCAACCCAAAACCCATTCCCGAATCGAAACGAAGACTTTGTCGCGAAGAACAAGTCTCCCGGTAGTCCAAGTTCCTGGTGGCACACCTCTACTGGCAGGTAACGCAGCTTCCTCATTAGGTGCAAGGGTTAGAGTTATGCGGGCTGATTCTGAGAAAGAGAAAGTCTCGAGTTCTGTGAATGCGAGCGCAAGTTCGGCGAAGCATAAAGACGAGAAGTCAAAGAATGACTCGTCATGTCACATTATGTAGCGATGATGGGGTCGAGCTTGTTACTGTACATTAGTTGTGTATATGTGGATACGCAATAGGCAGGCCCTTTAGTATCTGGTATTTCTGCTCCTAGAGTCACCCCCCAACATCTTCCAAACCTCAAGCTTCAAGGGGGTTAGCCGAATTCGATACCTTCCTAATCCGTGTTGACACATTTTGCTTGAAAGTTTCATATAGAATGCCGTCATGCCGGACGCTTGCGCACTTCGGAATTCCCAAGAATTTCCCTCATGCACGGCAGCACAACTAACTCTCTCTTGCACTACCAGAGAGACACTTAGAGTTGAAAGCCTCCATCTGGACAACAAAGCCAGGATACCATGTCCTTTCGAGCACTGTCACGACTGTCCTCAATATGTAGACAAACACCTTCAAATTTGACGTTTTCCAAGGTACCTCGAGGCGCATTCAGGCATCTATCCACACAACCATCATTGTATTCCACTAAATACACAAGTACTCTACGGTCACAAGCAAGATTCTTCTCATCTTCTCGACCGCACAATAACAGACCCCGCTATGTTCGCTTTGGCGTCGATACCCAACATCCACTCAACGTGAATAAGTGGGACAAGGGCACGAAGATTCTTGTTGGGATCTTTGCATTTGGAACTGTTTACTATGTATCACAGTGCGTCGCTTCCCGATTTTGTTCTTGCATGATGTAATTTGCGTATTCAATGAAGATGATCTTGGACTTACAGTTTGGAACAAGTGCCTGAGACCGGCCGATGGAGGTTCATGGACATAAACCCGAAATTTGAATCACAGGTGCGCCTTGGTGCGCAATGTACTCCTTGCACTCATACCTACACCATCCACCCGCTTAGTTGGCTGAAGTCGCCCACGAACAACTGGTATTGGAATTCCGAGGGAAGATCCTGCCGCCGAACCACCCAATTACGCGACACGTCCGGAGAGTCGTCATACAAATCCTTGATGCCAACAACCTCGGGACCCTCAAGTCCTCAGCACCTCAGCGGAAAGTACACCCTGTAAGCGAGTCAGAGGTTCTCTGGAATCCGGACGGAAGTGAATCAGGCAGAACGGAAGAGGTTGTGCCTGGAGTGGGTGGTAGAGAATGGGAGCTCATGGTGGTGCATGATGATAAAGTCGTCAATGCCATGGCCAGCTATGGGAACATCGTGGTGTTTACAGGGATTCTACCCGTAGCGAAGGATGAGAATGGATTGGCCGCCATACTGGGTCATGGTGAGGAAAGCATCTCACAGTTTAAGGACCATATTGATAACGTCATGTTGCAGAGATTGGCCATGTCGGTGTGTAACAAGTTCTATATACACTAGGTTACTTTGCTCATAAATTACACAGTCGCAAGACACAACTCGGAGCGTTATTCAAATACCAAGATTCTCCTCGCCTTTGTCTCCCTGCTAGCTGTCATCGGGATTGACTTTGGGATATCAAACTTCATCTCAAGACTCTTGATCGACCTCCCGAACTCCCGAACCCAGGAATATGAAGGTGGGCTTCTACTTCATTACTCTACTGCACTGTGTGCCGACGCTTCGCCTTTCCCTGCAGCTGATGTGATTGGGCTGAAGCTGATGAGTAAGGCATGTTTCGATCCTCGAGCAGCTCCCACGTACGTGTGTCTTAATAAAACCTGTTTGAAGAGCCTGCTGAACTAGTATGCAGAATGTTCCAACGTCTCTCGCAAGTGGAAAAAGCCCAAGGCGGGGGATGGAATGTCGACTTCATCCATACACACCCTTCGTCCGACAAGCGCGTTCAGGTATGTGCAACCGATAATGTCTATCGATTACGTAGTATCTGAACTGTCACACCATATGGCAGAAACTGCAAGAGATGTTGCCCGAGGCATATGCTCTCCGTGCTGCGAGCCCGGAATGTTCTGCTGTCCAGGACCACTTGCAAGCATTTGGAGATGCTTTAACAAGTGGATTTGGGCCTGTCATGCCTAGATGGCTTTAGTTCATCGCGCGATCCCTACTGGTACCCTCCAGTCTCTACGGTGGCATGGGGAAGGCAGGAGATTATAGTCATTGATTTGTAGTTTACTAGGTGCGTGTCTGCACAATACCCTGATGCGTATGTTTCAACTGAAATATCATGACTTCCCATGCTTTAAGCTGCCTTTCTAGAGTAAAAGCTGTATTGAACCCGAGTTGCGCATCGATAGACAAGAATCGGCTTTGGTACGACTAACACTCGAGCTGATTGCATCACGACCACTGAAGACGATATCGTTCCCTCTGTCACTCTCTGTCGTCGTTCTCCCAACTGTCCCGGCTAACTCGAATCTCCTGAGTAGATAGTCGCTCAACCCCATTCAGTCTGAACTTCTGCTCATTTGAATACATCAGGGTATAACAACCCGCTCACCGCAAGTTCTATTTTTAGCATGCCCGTCTGGTTATGATGCGCCGACGTGTGCTGGTTTTCACCTATGAGACCACGCATCATAGACTCTACCGTTTCAATGACATTGATATCGAAGTTCGTGCGCGCAAATGCGGCCTTTCACCTCCGACACAGCGTGAGCATTGAACTTATCTTGATAAAAATCAGACATGCTCTACGTGATATCTGTGTCTGAATAGTACTTATCCTTGTGAGTATGCAGCACAATTCTCTGTGATCATTGCGACTTCACACTGCCTCCAGAATTTCTCCTTTCAGCGCTCCGAGTCCTTCTAAAGAGAAGTGCCCAATACTCACGCGCCTTCGATCACCGGATACGCCATAAAAGATACAGTATCGAGGTATTTGGCAGCCACTGTTCTTTCGACTCTCCGCAGACCACAGCTTGGTCCGCGGCTGACCTTCAGGCTTCAGGTCATCAGAATGGCACGGAGCACTGTCTTTGCAAGTTTCGACGTGTTTGGCGATACGCACGTACAGGTGGTGATGAATTCAGTGGATTTGTCCAACTTCGGCGGACATACGTTGTCAGTATGGTTTGTAGCCACCTGCACTCTCAACTGATTCACACCCCTTGTCACATATAGGTGGTCGAACACGCTGTTGCTACCCCTGTTTGCTAGCGTAGCCTCCCTGGTGGTATTGAGCGGTCAAACAATCCACAAGAGACTCCGACCTTCGAAACAAACATACCTTCATTCGCAGAACCGCGAAAGCGCGGGGACGCGTCTTAAAGCATGGTTGAATGCTCTGGGAGGAGTTGAAACGGCCCTATACCAATTGACGCGTCTTCTGGCGTCTTTTGCTCTCTTAGGGTTGTCCCTCCATTCAGTCGTTTTGTCAACTGCCGACAGGGGAAAGTTGGACACGGAAATCGTTGAATGGTCCCTTCCCATCACTTACGTGAGGCTGTGTTCCACCATATTGTTACGCTCTAGCTCATAATATCCTCTCATACTTAGCTATACGCATCTATACTCTCGTTGCTTACAGTATTAGTTCGCCAGCCATACAGGCAAACGGTTATCTCACATCTAGTGCTTGTCCTACTAGTCCCTTGGCTGGTGTTCGTCTACCGCGATGTCTGGCCCTTGTGCACTAACACCGAAATTCCTCTGGATGGGGCTCAAGGAGCTCTACTCTGGGTACACATCATTATTTTGACTGTGGCGGCGGTGATCGTACCGCTCTTTTCACCACGGCCATACATTCCTGCTGACCCTGAAGTAAGCTTATCATCTGTCACCTAAACTTGACATTCTGCTTGCTGAGCCACGCCTGTTATAGGATCCATTCGAACCTAGCGAAGAACAAACAACTTCATGGTTCTCCCTAGCAACGTATAGCTTCTGCGACCGTGTCATCCTGAAGGCATTTCGCGCTCCCCATATCAAACTTGAAGAACTGCCCAAGCTAAATGACATAGATGCCACAAGAATTCTAGTGAAACAGGCTTACCCTGTTCGTGTTTGATCTGAATTCGTTCCACTTCACTCAGCTCACTAACGGTCATGTGTAGCATGTCGATCCTTTGTTGCTTGGAAAAAGAAGGCATCTGGCTATATCGTTGGTCGTAAAGGTGTTTCCCTTGCAAAACGCGATGTATGTTCTCTTAGTGGTGCTCAATGTAAGCTCCATAACATTGTCAATACTCAGCGGTGTGATGTGTTGATGAATCTTTCCGTAGGCCGTTACAAACTTGTTTGCCCCAATTGCGGTCAAAAACCTCCTAGAGTAGAGCCTTTTGTCAGGGTATACTGTTTTGCAGACTGACCAGAATTACAGGTATCTCGAAGGGGGCAACAAGACTCCTGAGGTCCGACCATGGGTGTGGATCATCCTTCTCTTTTGCGGGCCATTCTTTGGCACTCTCACATTCAATGGTTATATGTATATCGCGGTATGAATTCGTTGCAATCCAATGATCGTATCAATCGCTGAGAAATAGCTTTTCAGAAACGATTTTTGGTTCAAGTTCAAGCACTCCTCACACAGCTCATTTTTGACCATTCCCTGCGTATTCGCGTCAAAGCGGAGACATCTGAATCAGCACCTTCAGCTGCCGCAGTTACGCCTGAAGCTTCTGTCGATCCTGTCAATGTCTCTAATCAAGGCGCGACATCAGATGAAGCCGAGGAAGAAGCACAGGAGAGTACCCCGAGGGAGTCGGGTGGTAATGATGAGTCATCTAACAGTGGCACAGAAGCATCTTCCTCTTCATCAAAGGGGATCTCTGCCTCCGCGCAGGACAAAGATACGACGACAGATAAATCGAAGAACCTGATTGGGAAGATAAACAACCTAATGACGACTGACGTGGATGCCGTGTACGGCGAGACTTGGATGAATCTTGGTAGGTATCTCATAGAATTTGCGTTTGTATAGCTAAGCACGATATGTCTAGTCTTCTTTATTCCGACACAGATTGGTCTAAGCGTTTACTATCTCTACTATTTATTGGGTTGGAGGTGCGCGTGTTGTTTCAGACTCGCTCTACACGTATACGCATGTTCTCACTGTTTTGTGATAGCGCACTGGTTGGTTGTGGAGCAACGGCCGTGCTCACGGTCGTTCCCATCTATATCTCGAAGCTTATGCAACGTTCTATCAAGGAGAAGATGAGCAAGGTAAGGACTAAATGGGTTCTCGGGGTTACAACATAGGGTCTGACTGGCTGTTTAGAGCGATGCCCGCGTTCAAGTCGTCGCCGAAGGTGAGTAATCACAATATGCGTCACACTGGAGGACACATTTGAATTGAGCTCCTCAGCTATGAACGTGATCCGAATGGTGAAGCTGTTCGGCTGGGAACAGAAAATGAGTGATAGATTAGCAGAAAAACGGGAAGAGGAACTAAAGGCAGTCCGCAAGACTAGGCTGTTAGATCTCGCAAATCTCACATTCGCGTGCGTTCGACAATTGTTCGACAATGATGCTTACTTACATGAGCTCCAGTACGGCGGTACCTATCATCACGACCTTTGGGACGTATGCTATATACGCAAGTATCCCCTTACCTTTGCAGACATGGTTTCGCTGACGCCTGAGAATCTCACAGACATTGGTGATGAAGCAGCAGCTATCGGGTATGCTACGCACTCCCCCTTCAGCTTTTGAACCTGACATCTAACTCCGTATAGCCTCTCGAATTTTTGCATCCGTCACTGGTGAGTTTTAACGCCTCAATGCAGGATCAAACCGGGTTTTAATGCTAGCCATAGTCTTCACTAAAATCCAAAATGGGGTCCATACTTTCTTCAATCTCATTCCTGCTCTCCTAAGAAGTATGTGCTCTACCTGAGATTTGTACTCTTCTTGACAGTCATAATCAGCGAAAGTGGCGCTGGATCGCCTCACGGATTTCCTTTACGAGGTTTGTAACATGCTTAACTCTGACACAAACAATCAACTCACGTTTTACCAGACGGAGCTTCTGGATCAATATACAGAGCAGCGAAGTTCCATACAGGCCTCAGCAGCACCTACAGTAGATCCCTCTGCAATTGGTATTCGCCAGGCGTCATTCACATGGACCGCCGATTCTACCAGCCAGAATATCACCCCAGGTTCAGGTCGCAGAAATTTCGTCTTGCGCGTCGAGGATGAGGTGTTTTTCAAACGGGGGTGTATAAATCTCATCGTTGGACAGACAGGCTCTGGGAAAACATCACTGCTCATGGCGCTATTGGGTGCGTACAATTGTCGGATACGGTGTGGTCAAAATAAACATCCTGACGCGTATCTTTCGTAGGAGAAATGCATTATATTCCTAGCGGGCCTGACTCGATTGTTAGCCTTCCGCGTGAAAACGGTGTTGCATATCATGCACAGGAATCATGGGTTCTGAACGCAACTATCAAGGTGACGCTCTACATTGTCAACTGCGAGCATGATCTCATAGCGATGTGAAGGATAATATCCTCTTTCGTTCACCGTTCGACGAAGCACGTTATAATGCTGGTGAGTCCCTTGAAGCGCAGGTAAGTATGACCAGAAATTGACTATGTGCTAGTCCTTGAACAATGCGCTTTGCTACCTGACCTCGAACAATTTGATGCCGGCGATGAGACTGAGGTGGGAGAGAGAGGTATAACACTGAGGTACGTCGCCAGGTATCATGTCTGTCAACTATACATTGACGCGGCTTCCAAACACAGTGGAGGTCAAAAGGTAACCATTCTAGTCGCTCGAGGCTGGCATATGGATCGATAATGTTTTTTTAGGCCCGCGTCACTCTAGCACGCGCAGTGTACTCTTCGGCCGAGATTCTCCTTCTCGACGATGTGCGAATTCCCTCTATGCATGCTCCTCAAACTAGTCTAACATCAAACAGGTTCTTGCGGCACTTGACGTTCATACTGCAAGATGGATTATCGACAAGTGCTTCAAGGGTAGCCTGATTCAAGGTCGTACGGTCATCCTAGTGGTATGCCATCCACTACGTCCTCTTATTTAGTCTTCATTAATCCCCCTAGACTCACAATATTGCCATGGCATCTCCACTCGCGGAATTTGTGGTTTCTATGGGCCCTGATGGTCGTATTCTCAGTCAAGGAACGCTATCCAATGCGCTCGCCAAGGATAAAACACTCTCTGCGGAGTTGGCACAAGAACAAAAGGCTATCGAGAAGGACGACGAAAAGCTCAAAGTTGCGCCGGAGCCTGCACAAGCGAAACCCAAAGACGGCAAGGGGAAGCTGATCGTAGAAGAGGAGGTTGCCTTAGGACATGTCACTTGGCATGCGCGTGCGTTGTCCCATTGCATTCGTCTTTTCGATTGCCAATCTCACTCCTATCTAAGTGAAATTATTCCTGGTGAATATGCAAGGCAAATCAGGACCATTCGTCTTCTGGTTTGTCTTTCTATTGTTTGCGTTCATCTGTAGGGCCAATCAAGTCGTCGATAACTGGGTCCTCGCAATGTGGGCAAATGAATACGAGTATCGTGATCCCGCTGAAGTCCCAGTCGTCTAGTGAGTGATTTACAGAAGTACTTCCTCGCCAAAAGTGACCTCAATTCTACAATCTAAAGCTATCTGTTGCTCTACTGCCTCGTACTCTGGATTACGGTGGTCACCTTCGCTTTTGATTATGGATACTACATTTTAGGATCATTGAGAGCGTCTCGCATCATTCACAAGCAATTGGTTGACTCGGTATTAGGATCAACCTTGCGGTAATATTCTTTCAGTTTCAGTCAGTATTCCTGCTGACTGACATGCGCCAAATAGGTGGCTTGATCGTACGCCGATTTCACGAGTTCTCACTCGCTGTACTCAGGACATACAAACAAGTAAGTTCACTATCCAACCCTCGAAAATTGATACTGACACGATACCCTCTGTACACAGTTGATGGGGCATTTCAATTGAATCTATACATGTTCATCGACATAACCTTCATGGTCTTCACGAAGTTCTTCGCCGTGATTTTCATTTCCCCCGTCTTCATCGTCCCAGGAGCGTTCCTCGTGGTCATAGGTGTCCTTCTCGGCAATGTGTACATGAAAGGTCAACTGCCCGTTCAACGTGAAGCCAGTAACGCACGTGCACCTGTTCTAGGACATATCAGTTCTACCCTAGGGGGTCTAGGTATGCATCGTTTCACACCTCCGGAGGCCCTGTTTCTGATACCTTGAAAGTCTCCATCCGGGCCTATGGTGCCCAGGAATCGTTCAGGCAGGAAGCACAGACCCGTATCGACAGATATAGTCGTGCAGAACGGACGTACTGGCATTTGAGCCGGTGAGTTCATATCCACTCACCTACGTCTCAGTCGTGAGTCTGACATGTCTCCCTTAGTTGGATCGGGTTTCGGATGGACCTGCTGGCCGCTCTCTTCGCTGCCGCGTTAGCTACATACATGACCTACGGGCATAGGAATACCGCTTCTGCCACAGGATTTTCTCTGAATATGGCCGGTATGTGCCCTACTTGGTGGACTTTAGATCGATACCATTGATCGAGTTCTATAGTGAGCTTCAGTGGCGCGATTCTTTGGTGGGTTCGCTGGTTTAACATAGTAGAGACAAGAGGTGCGCGAAATTATCTTAATCTTTGACCTTCTCTGACATCGGCCATAGGGAACAGGTAGATGGTTTTCGGCTTCTCTGGTTTAATAAATTCACCGTTTTTTGCAGTCTTGAACGCATTCAACAATACCTTGAGATTGAACATGAACCTAAGCCTACAGCGAGAGGAATACCTCCCGCCTACTGGCCTGCAAGTGGAGATCTCCGAGTAGAACAGTTGTCTGCCCGTTATTCAGAGGTACGCAGGAGTACCCGCCTCAACGACATTCGTAGCTGATATCACTCGAAGGACGGACCAAAAGTCTTGCAAGACATCACATTCCATGTGAAATCTGGCGAACGCGTCGGCATAGGTATGTTTCAATTCCGTTGTCGTTAATTCTGTTTTGATGACTGATGGAACTTGCGAGTGAAGTCGGCCGTACTGGAAGCGGAAAGGTACGTTCCTTTATCGCACGACTCTCTGACTTAGCTGACTGCACTAAACGTAGAGCTCACTTACCCTGGCATTGCTTCGTTGCATCCTTACTGAAGGAGCGGTTTACTATGACCGTATTGAAACAAGCACAATCAACCTTGATGCCCTACGTTCCAATATCACCATCATTCCTCAAATTGTAAGTAGGCATTCTCCCTGCTGCGACCTTTTGGCAAATTTTGACATCCGTGTAGCCTGAGCTACTAAGCGGAACTCTCCGTCACAACCTAGATCCTCTGGGAGAGCACGACGATGCAGTACTGAACGCCGCCTTGCGTTCAGCAGGTTTGTTCTCGTTGCAGAAGAACCAAAAGGAGAACCGGATTACTTTGGACACTGAAATAGCTGGCGGAGGGAGCAACTTGTCCGTTGGTCAACGACAAGTCCTTGCTTTGGCTCGGGCTTTAGTTCGCCAGAGTAAATTACTGATCTTGGATGAAGGTGATGAGCTTACTCGTTCTCATTATGCGATCGGTTCACTCATTTTGATTCATTTGGTGCACAGCGACTTCCGCTATTGGTGAGAATACCATATACCTACTATTCTATGTATTCATATCTCTCTCATCTGTTTCACAGATTATGAGACGGACGCTGTCATTCAAAAGTCATTACGCAGTGAACTAGGGAAGGACGTCACGCTTTTGACCATCGCTCACCGTCTGCAAACTATAATGGACTCTGACAAGATCGTAAGTCCCACAATTTACCCTAACGTACGCAATGCTAATCGTTCTGCAGCTGGTCCTCGATTCCGGGAGATTGGTCGAGTTTGACAAGCCAAGTGTGTTACTCAAGAACGAGAAGAGTTTATTGAGGGCTCTGGTGGAGGAGAGCGGCGACAAAGAAGCTCTTTACGCCATGGCGAATGTTTCCTTCTAGATACCTGTTCCTAATTTCCCCATCCTTTTCGTACAACGGACTCGTGGAGGTGATACTACATACTGCATACCTAGTGTACAGGATGGTTCTCAAATTTCCTTTTCAAGCCACCGATCGCCGAAAAAGTCAATTGCCTTGCCTCCTTCCTTCCACTTTCCCAGGGCTTTTTCTTCTCTCCACAACATATACTCTCTTACTGTCGGACCTCATGAAGTACTATCTCGGTCTGACTCATGAGACGAAATGGAGGCAGTTCAACTTCAATTAATATGATTCCGCCGTCCCGTGACCTATAAACCTTGACAGTTTTCCCACAGATGGCAGCGGTTCGATGGCGACTGCGTGGCGACGTCACGAGAGCCGGGGATCGCCATGCTTTAGGCAAGCCGCTGGTGAGTGCTGTGGGCACATATAAACTAGCCTTGATTGGCTCAAAGGTAATCCTACTTTTCCTCCCGCCCTCATCTTCGTCGTCGTCATCTTCGTCGTGCTCGTCAATGTCCGCAACGCCCAGCATGCCCTCTGACCCGCTTCCCCCACCTCATACTCAGCTCAACGGCGAGGAGGAACCTCTTCTGGGTCATAGACCTCCGCCGCCACTTGGTGAAGGGAGTGTTACCACTCAGCTGTTCGGAAACCTTGTCAGCGGATCTGCACCTATTGCGCAGATTGGCGGCGTTGCACTCGTTGTGGCGGTATGGATGTGCGTATTCTCGCAACCTCTATTTCTGTTCAGTGCACACCCGGTACGTAGATCATATGTGACGAAAGTTCGCCATCTGAATGGCTGGGCTTGCGGTGGAACAGCTTCTGAATTCAGTAGCCATCGCGCTCTTGCTGGAATCTACCCTGCTCCTCCAGCCTACCAGTAGCAATACACCGAAGGCAAAGCGTACCGGCGCCATTGTACACTCAATATTGAACATGACGGCGTTCTTGGCTATGTACGCCGCGTTTATTGTTATGATTGTGAACAAAGCGCAGCATCATGGTACGTATGCCGAGAAGGCGACCATGGACAATAACGACTGACAATTGACAGGCAACCATTTCGAGTCCGCACATGCGAGGCTCGGTCTGATTACCTACATTCTCATCTTCCTGCAAGTAACCGTTGGAATGGTCCAGTTCTACTTTCCAAGTCTCGTCGGCGGGGAGGAGAGAGCCAAAGCTATCGTACGTGTTCCATAAGTCATTTGTCTTTGACATATTGTAGACGCTGAGCTACACCCGCACTAGTACAAATACCATCGAATTTCCGGATACGTGATTTTCCTCTTCATCTCCATGACTGCCATTGCAGTCACATATACTCCCTATATTGCTATCACGTACTTCTACTTGCCCACTTGGTTTGTTCTGCTTTGCCTCGCTTTTGTTTTGTCAGGTGTCATTGCTCGCGTCAACCCTCGCAAGTTGTTCTAATGTGCCATCCATCACCCTCTGCTGATGAGTGCGACTGCTTTCTCTGGATGCCTCGGTATGTCATTTGTACAATATAATACCATCATGGACTCGTGCATCCGGAATAAGAATATGGTTTTATATTGCTACACGATGTCTAATCTAAGGAACGAAATGGTGCAAAGGAACGTAATGCAAGTATGGTACTCTGAAGATCTGGCGACAAGGCGAGCTGCACAGTCCACGAGCGCAAGCACGGAATACAATAAACGATAAGTTCAATGAAAATTTGTCCGACTGATTCCAACCCAATCATCTGCGTAGGTGTATCAAGATGTAGGTCAGCTACGAAAAGTCCAGAAATTGTACTGTATTCTGTGACCAAGTCCGAGAAGAAGTGAGCGTTCGAGAAGACGCGGTAGTAGCAGTAAGCGGTCTTTGATGGGGATCCCTCGGTCCACTAGGTCTCCTATCCAACATGCGACTCGGGACACGAATCGCAGGAGGCGGTCCCCTCCTAGGCATCCCCAACTTCACCCTTTCCCGCTCTTGCTCTCGTTCTCGTTCATGGTCTGTTCGTTGAGACGGAAGAGCGGGAGGGGGACTCCTCGGGTGAAGATATTCAGCATCCAACTCCGGGTTATCCAGCGTGGAGCCCGCAATGGTGCATATCGTGTCCAAGTCGAAATCTAGGCCAAGAGATGGTGTCGGGATATCGAAGCGGTCGACGTGAGCAGGTGGAGATGCGAGAGGGACTTCAAAGTACCCTTCCCCCGTAGCCCTCGAATACCTTTCCTCCCTACTTCTCCCCTTCCCCACCAAAGACCGATGCCCAAATGAACTCTCTGTGATCCGCTTGCTATACTTTGAAGGAAGTGTGTCAGGCGGACTGGGGAACGAGTTGAAGATGACGTCTGTCACAGACACATCTGCTGTGCTCTCATTCCTGTCATTCCTTGCTCGGTTGCTGATCGTACTCCTCGTGGCTCGTCGCGGGTTCCAACTTGGCCGACTCGGCATTGAGTGAAGTGAGAAGGACTCGCGAAGCTTTGCGGTAAGGGCGTAAGGACGTGGACGGAAAAGTTCGTACTTCTCGAAGTGGGTTTTCATGCGTTTGTGATTCCAGAAGAGGAAGAGGCCGAAGAGGGTGAGAAATGCAATGGATCCGAGTGTTGAGCCGACAATTACAGAGACACGCCTGTGAAAGTCCTTGCGTTACATACATGCAAGGCAGAAGATGGACGTCAGCTTACGTTGTGGAAGGGCTGGAAGCAATGGTCCCGCTAAAAAGATACTATTAGTATTCACAACTTCGTAAACGAAAGCACAGAGAGGTTACCCTTGAATTAGTTTACCGGCCGCCGTATAAATCGTAAAATAGTCGATGCTAAGCTGCTTCTGACTGCTTCCCTGCCAAGAAGGGTTGTTTCGAATCGTGACCGTATGGTTCCGGTCATCGTCTGACAGATGATGATCGAACCAGAGAAGTTGAGACGAGTTTGCTGGAAGAGGCGAGTCTTGATGAACGTGAGGCATGAACGTCTGAAGCGTCCATCCGTTGACCTCTACGTTGAATGGAGAGCTGAGGAAGTCGATTCCACCCCATATTTCTATGCCTTTGCCTATCAGAACATGCCGGGGTTAGTTTCAAGCTTCTACGCGGGACGGTGAACTAATTGTATGTTCGAAATACCCTGCAGAATGAGCCAGAAGTCAAAGGTCAAACGATGAATGGTTACGAATAAAATTACATGACACATACTGTAAAGTCCAATGTCATCCCTGCGGAAACATCCTGCGACACACTGATCGGAAACCAGATGTCAGTCTGTGATGAAGTCCACATGCTCCATGTCGTATGGAAAAATGGGAACGTACTGCATATTCTGCAACTCGCGCCAACCGCTTCCTCCCTGGTCGTCTTGCTCGGTAGCATTGGACTGCGGAAACCACGAACAGCGCCAGTCGGTATCGTCCACGATATTGTTCACGCCGGCGGACGTCTGGAAGATGATCTACATATCCCATCTCTGATTGACAACTTCTATAGAGTGGATCACCATCGACGAATGGCACTTACGCGATCGATGTCGAGGGTAGCGTTCCTCTCTGAGGACCCGGTGTTCGTTAGAGTGACCAGGTGATGTCCCAATGTAAGGTTGGAAGCTGTGAACAAGACGTCGGGGAGGATCTCTGCGTCTCCGTCTTTGAATCCTAAGAAAGAATTTGTGGTGTTGTCCAGCGTGACATTGAAGGAGCCTAATCGTTGCCGGTATCCGCCATACACCCTAGCAAATTGGCAAATCCAATGTTGAATTTCTGCATTGATTGATAGTAACTGGGTAGCGAGACAACATACCAAATTGCTGAGGGGTTAAGGAAAAGCGTGCCTGTTAGCATATTGTGGGCAAGAGCCGCTGCTGAAAAACGTACCTCCTTGACCATACCACTGTAGTGATACGCTGCCCTGTCCCAGGGATGCATCTGTCGCGTGACAGCTCTTGAGGGAGTAGTTCTCCTGTATGTTGCTGTTGAGGTTCTGCACAGTCTTTGTATATGAACGATACTTACAAGTTCCGGGTCCACGGCTACAGTTTCATCCCACCACAGGGAATGCGGCACATACGACAGCATGGGGCTGACGTGCGAGACCGTCACGTTCAGCAACGTCGCAGCGTCACTCATGGCATAAATGATTCTTCAGGGTTCAATGTCGCTTTTGAAGGGAGAAAGTGACGGACAGAGTCCGAGAAAACGAGCGGACAAGGGGGACCTGCCCTTGAGGTAGGGGTGTCTATTACTGAGATTGAGGTGAGTGCAAGTTCAGAGATGGAGGGGGAGAAGGGAAAAGCACCATGCTCGGCCATCTTGAAGTGTATACATCGTCACGAGGCTGTGAGAGGTTCCAACGGAAGGAATGACATTTTCGCAAAGATTGGATCATCATTTTTTGTTCTTGTTGCCGCGCACAATCCCACTTTGGCACGTAACTGGACTGACCAGTATAACTTGACTCCGAAGTAGGATGGCGGGTTAATGGAAGTCGGTTGGTTGCCTTCATCGGCGTGCGAAAGATATTGCATGCATCGCCAGATACAGCACCCTATGCATAGGTCGGCAGATGCATATTCCCCAATGGCAACACCCCATAAGTGAGAAGTACGTCTCGGGGGGTGGCCCTTCCGACCTGTGCATTGGAGTTCATAGTCCTGTTGGTCGAGTGCACTCGAGGAAGAATCAATCGCTGTGGACTGTACACTGCATCAAGGGACGATGGATAGATGCCGGCTTAACGTTAGACGTTCAGATCTGTACCATCACACCAGGCTCGGCGTCTTATCACCTACACAGTGATTAGGTTTGCTATATAGTCTGCAATCGTCAGCAAGAGCGTTACGCCGCCGAGCCTGCCTGTGCACATCTTTCGAAGAATCGTCGCGAGAAGTTGAGGGATTGCCTGTTACCAAGCTTCGCAAACATATATCAGCCAGGGAAGCGAGTAAGGCGACCGAAAGATGATATGGACCACCTTGAGTTCAAAGTAGGAGTCGCAGGACCTCGCGTGCTGTGTACACTTGACGTCGAAGACCTGTTTTGGAGCGTTCAAAAGTACTATTCCTGTACGAGATGCGCCTCCTCCGGTAATGGAGTCATCGGACGTCTCGATGGTCGTCGCCCTGGATAGCACACACACAGTCCTTCGCAATACAGGGAAACATTGCCTTGGGGTTGGGGGTGGGAGAGTCACCAGGGATAATAAGGCTAGAACCTGAAGAGTTAACGGGTTCCCGCTGTACGACCTTCTTTTTCACTATGATATGTCACTAGCAGAAGGAACATGGGGTGCTTACAACTGTCTTCTACACAGCACCCAGGTAACTTCCTCGGAAGAGTTACTATTTCCAGTGACCAAGTGGGCCTCCGTCACAGCCGATGATACGAAATCGCGAGTGGTACTGATGTTTTGAGAAGTAACCAATTTGCATTGAATAAGCATAACACCGTTTGGGAATCACCGTATATGAAGGTATATCTGCGACCAGTTCGTCCTAGGAATCCCTGCTGATTTTGCCGTTGGTTTCCATGCATCATACGAAAGCATGCAAAGACGACGCACCAATCATATCAATTCCGATGATCTTCTATATGCGTTCCGTTCTTGGGAAAAATCTGGAACAAATGCATGAGATTTTTAGTAAGAAAAACGTGGTGATGTCAGTCACAACGACAGGGAGATGAGAGCGAAAATGACACAGGACATTATAGAGATATGAAATCATGCAAAGGTACGTTTGGATAAAGTTACAGAGGTTGCATGGGTATTCAGAGTCGGGATAGACATGGACATAGATACCAGACGAAGGTGTAGAAAAGAGTCTTGCGAGTAGGGCAATGCTTCTCAGGAGTGAACCTTCTGCGTGGTCTCATGAGCGGAAAGAAAGCGTACCTTGTCTGCAGATCGGACGTACGCCCGTATGTACGTACACCGAGAGGGCAAACCTTACAGCTCCTTCGCAATCAACTCTTCAACATGTTTGATCCAACCACCCAGATCCTGCTGAATCGCATCGGGGTGCGAAAGGACGAGCCAATGATCGGCGTTGTACTCTTTGACAGTCACGTCGTGATGCTTGAACTCGTCGCTTGCGAAGGTCTGCAATGAAAACGAAAGAAGACATATGTAGTCCAGCGATGCGGCACCGAAGAATATGGGACTTGAACTCGGAGGGGTGACGCGGCCATTTGACGAAGCTGTATGACTGGGCCTGAGCGATGCTGCATGCTTGAAAAGATATACTGACTGACAAATATCATCCACGTCCTTGGAAGCCGCGTTCTTGTAATAACAGCAGGGCTCTGTAAAGCCACCTTGTAGTAGAGGTTCCGATATCTCCTTCTGGTCTTCCTCATTCAAGTAAGCAGGTGGTGGAAATTCTTCCCCGGAAAGAAGAGCAGCTTTGAACGCTCCAAGAGGAGCAAAGTGAGTCTTCCATGTAATGGGATCGCGAGGAAACAAAACACCAAAGCCTGCACGAATCCACTACAAAGCAATAGTCTCAGTACAGAATGATCTTGACGGAAGGATTTGTATGATGCATACATGCTCTTCCACTAGCTTCGGAGCTTCATCCGAAGATAAGAAATCCCAATAACCGAATAGCTCATATCCAACCGCCTTTTTGGACTCCGCCAGCAATGCGCGATAGTCGCGCGTTGCAGCAGGTGGTTGGTAACCGAAAGCGAAGAAGGCATAGGCGTAAAATCGTTCAGGGAACGCTGTCGCCAGACGAGATAGAGTGATGCAGCCCCTGAAGTAGATAAAAACGAGATTATGTTATAATATGAACAGCCGCAGGAGGACATACCAGTCATGACCGATAGCAATAGCCTTCTGAATACCTTCCGCGTCCAGGATATCAACGAGATCCCTCGCAAGGTAGCTCGGTTTGTACAGCGTGGGATCTGTCGGCTTGACAGTACCTCCATATCCCAGCATATCGGGAACGATTATGCCATAGCCCCGCTGCTCGAAGTAGGGCACAATGCGCTTCCACAGTTTGGATGTAGAGGGGAAACCGTGACAGAAGATGAGGGTGGGCCTCGAGTTTGTCGCAGATGTAACATAATAGTGATACTTAAAGCCACGAGATGTAACTGTGTCTTTGTACGCCTCGTCCTGCATTTCGAAGGAGTGGGGATGCTATCCTACAGGCAAAAGCGGCTTTATAGCCAGGGGATGCCACAGACGGGTGTGAATGGAACGGTAATACTCTATGGTTCTTTACCTGAATGATATGGATAGGCTCCACGAGAACTAGCCAATCACATAGATTGCCAATATCATCGTAGCGTTTGCAAGGCCTGAAGAGGTGGTGAGATGGGAAGGAAGACAGACAGAGCTTGGTCAGCTGTACTTCCTCAATGATTGTGATACGGCCTTACCTGGTGGATATCCAATACGTAGGACACCAAAGGTGATCCTGCAATCACAAGAAGCGGCTTGAAGCGGCTCAAAGCGGCCTAGAGGAAGGTTCGAACTGGTCATCATACTTGACATAGAGTACTCACGAGTGCACAAAGCCTGAAAACGTACGGCTACGTACGGGCGTAGCAATTCTATGTAGAATTTGCCGCCAATAGACAGGATGGTTGAGATAGAGCTTTTCACAGACGTCGTAACACTGGTGAGGCCATAACAAGTCATTCCAGACCAAGACAGGGAGGGAGCGAAAGCAGATGATATTGATGACTGTCGACTATTGACGAAAGATGCACATGGATTGCCTTGCGTACCCGTTCGAGTACTCGCCTAAGTGGTGAACAATTGCTATTTAGAAGTTGAACCTGGCACCATACCACGGATGTGTACGACATCGAGGTAACAGAAACTGAACAGAGAGGTTGCAAATCTCATAGCCAACCGATACCAAAGGCGATGATCTAAACGGTGGGGAATGGAATGGAACGTACCCATGCGCGTTGCGAAGGGCCTATCGCGACAAATGTCCAAAGTTAAGTTATTGAACATTCATAATGACCCAGAAAACGAAATTCTTGCGCGCAGGCATACTCCTTGTCAAAAAATAGAAAACCTGCAGGGAATCTCCGTTCATGACGTGTTGAAATGTAGCCGCATAGCGGAGGAGGGAGGAGTTCACTGCTAAGGTCGCGTGCCCGACGCAAGCCCGAGGGCTGCGCGCCTATTATTTTCCCTGCCTGCCCTAAACTGACTGAGGATGAAAGGCGGGCTTGGACATCCTGGTTTCCTCAGAACATACTCAGCTAGGATCTATTTTATAGTTTCTAACTCGAGTCTCGCATGTTTACACATGCCACACCTTTCACATCCAGTCGATGATTTCCGCGTTCGCTCGTTACACAGAGAACATGGCTTGCGTACCTTCGGGTCGTAGGTTTCGAGGACGTTTGGTTCTTTGTCTCTGGACACTCGTATGAGTTGTTCGGAGCGGGAGCCAGCGAGCTGAACGTATGTCTGATGGCTGCGAAACACCTGGCATGTTTTTGTTACCTGATGTTGTACCTTGTATTCCAAAGCTAATCTCAATAAAAGCTTGTTGATGATCCTTCTATACTTGGTCCTGCGTGATTCTCGCCGTCAGTCATTCAATGTGGTAGTTGGGTTCAGGCTGCTTGCAGAGACTTCGGAGACCGTCCAAAGCTCCGTCTAAACTTCTGGCAAGTGTGATCTCCTTAAGCTCGTAGATTGAGAAATCTCAGAATGGTTTTGGACCTAACCGCGACAGGTAGATTGCTGCAATTGCACATAATTGAGCTTCTTTGCAACCCCCTTTGGGTTTCTGTCAATACTTGTCGGCAACTCGCCCGCCTCATGAAGTGCTGCGTCATGTCGAATGTACAGAATACAACGCCAGCGAAGCAAGGTGCTCCTTGTCTGCAATTGACGCCGTGCAAACGAAGTACGCCTTGTTCTTGAATGGCAAGTATTATAGTAATGCGTGCTTTTATCCTCCTCAAGCCCCTTTGTTCTGGTTGCTAATGAGCACTCTGCAAGTGAAACGTCACGCTCACTTGCATATAACAAGATGCAAACGACGCCCGCGATGCATACCCCGTTAACCCCCTACCAGGTTCATATGCTTGCGTCCCACTCGTTTGGTTGCGCTCTAGCTGTGTAAGAACAAACTCAGGAAAATGCCTGGCTTAGATTTGGATGCTATCGATACCCGTTTACCTGGTGCTTGGCCAGGTAAGCAAACAGGAACTGCATACTTAACGATTCTGGTGGTGACGTTAGTCTCAACTAGATGAGAAAGAGCTCTATTCGAGCCCGCTATCTATTGCAGATCTTCGAGAATACCTCTCCGATAAATGGGAAAACCTAAAAGAACAGTGAGTTCTTTGCATTCTGCCGATCCCAGTGTTGGTTTTAAATCAAAGAGGATAGGCTCACGAGATATCCTCCGGAGATTCAAGAAGCCCTGGATGAAAAAACACTGAGATTGACTCCCTCTGACGAGGTACGTTCGGATGAAAGTCAAATCTGCATCTGACATATTGAACCACATCAGCACATCCTGGACGACTTCAGTTGCTACGTCCGGTCCCATCCCAACGTGCGCAGGATCCTCATCGAAGAAAAGAGGAACAACACTTTCAGCGCCGAGTTCGCCGCACGAATAGAATATATGGTCGCTCACGCTCAACCTGACATCAAAAAATGGTTCCGACGAGTCGAAACTTTCACCGTAGACGTATACTCCTCACACGCGCTGTTCGGCATCACAGCTGCAATGCGCGCAGCAGAAGATGCCAAGGTGGTCGAGTTCATCATCCATAGCGGCGTTAACCCACGGCAAGTGGCCGCTTCTATTGTTGACTGTATTCAGTCCATTCCGAATATGAGGAGATTCAAGCTAGAGGTCGATTTTTCTCGATGGGATGTGCAGGAGGTCATCTTCCTCGGGCGAGAGTTTCATGAGACGGTGAAGATGTATCAGCCTTGGAAGCCGACGGCCTTATACATCCCTGCAGAGATCCTTGCGTACCTGTTGAACGACGCACACGAGCAGTTCCTCGAGGACGAGAGACAGAACCCCCTTGCACTACCTGGGAATCGTATCCCTGAGTGGTTCGGTCGCGTTACTCAACTCGAGGTTTACCCTCTGTCGCTACGAAGTGACCAGCCAATCGTCCTCACACCCCTACATGACCTCGCCACACCTTTTGCGTCGCTTTCCATAGTTCGCCTTACTAAATTGGACATGGACGAATGTATTCACGTCATCAAAGCGGTCGGTCGACAGGTCACAATACTAGACCTCATCGTCACCCGTCAAGAAAGTATGAAAGAACTCGAGGATCTCATAGAAGCCATCTCCCTCTCTTGTCCCCAAATATCAAGAATACGTATCGAAGTCACTCGCTGTACGACACGAGACGAGTTCGTCCCTTGGACACCCTTCAAGAACCTCGGACGATGTCGGTGCCTCTCCGAATTCCGATTCGTCCACGAAAGACCTATCCAATTCACCCCATTCGATATCTCAGATATATTCTGCCACCTCCCCTTCGCTTCCGAGTTCTCCTTCAACCCGAGGCCAACAGGAACGGGAACGATTCAAGCACCGTATTGTTCGTTGAAGTGTCTGGCGAGTACGCCTGTCCGGGTGTCAGGTCTGAAAGAGTTAGGCGTACTCCTAGACTGTTCACAGCCTCTATATCCTGAAGATGTTCAAACTGCCATAAAGTGGAAGGCGTCGCTGGATGTATTGGACTTGGGGTATTCGCAGGGACGTTTGGTAGATGAGGATATTGTCGCTACGAGGGCTGCGATTGAGAAGTGTTTTCCTGGGGTGAGGATCGAGTCAGACGGGCGCTCAGAGTGGGTGGAGAAGTTAGCGGACACGCAGCCGATCCTTTGGAAGGGGACCAAACCTGCCTCCGTACCCCAGCCAACGGGAATAAATGTGGTCATCCCGGATGCCGTGCAAGTCGAGCAACTTGTATCTCACCCACAATGAACACCAAATCGCGCTATGATATCGGGCTGCTTTGTACGAATAAACTGTTGAATTGATTAGTATGGTGTGCTTGATAAGGGTATATTGGGGGATCGTGCGTGAGTAAAAACGGCGAGGGAATGCAACATTACATCCAGCATGGACGGGGAGAGACATATGTACATACACATGGAGCAAAGAGCGCTAGCGATGGGGATGAACGTTGAACGATAATGAAAGTGAAGCAAGAAAAATGAAAGAAGCCAAGAGCCGACTAGTAGTACGAAACAGCAAACAACAACCCTTCAATGAACGAATCTACCAACCCTTCACTATACCCACATGTGTAAAAAGCGGAGAATCAATGGCCCTCCCCACGCCCAAACTGACCTTCCACTCTGCGCCAGAGAGGAACACGACGTTTCTCAACGTCTGACATTGCTTGTACCACGCACCGAGGTGCGTGCGCTCATTCGTACGCGAGAGCGGTACGTCCGAAGAACCGCGTTTCGTTGAAGATGTGCTGGTGCTGGGGCGTCCCCAAGGCGAAGTCGGTGTTCGGGGTGTGGGAGGGAACCCAGGTGTGTAAGGAGTGGTCGGGGGAGAGGCGTAGTTGAAGTTTTTATTTCCATTGGCGAAGAAATAACTGGGAGAGGGAGGTGGGCTGAGTCCGTCTGAGGGGGGTTGATAGAATGGGCTAAGGCCACGGCGGAGACGGAGTGTACGAAGTGCTTTGAACCGGGAGATGATGTATGATATCTGTTTATACAAGATCTAGTCGATTATGTCAATTTTTTGCTTCAACAACGCGCATATAATCAGTCGGCTTGACAACTCACCTCATCATCCAAAACCCATTCAATCATCAGCACTTCCACAGTGTCGCCCAACTCCGCTCCAGCGGACATCAACACCCTCTCAAACGTCCTTGCATCCGTCTTCAAACGTTCACTCTGCGAAATCCGGAGGTACCTGATAGGATCCGTCGAGCGCGCCAGGGAAGTCATTAGAGCAGACGGCTTCAAGCCATCGTATAACGTAGAATGCAGATTGAGCGACAATGAACGCACAGGCCGGCCTGGGACGAGTAATTGCGCGAGAGCCGTCGGTGCGTGTAGTTTTCGTAGGTATGGTAGGATCTGGGATGAGGAAAGAGAGAGACGAGGAGGTGCAGTGGTATCTTCCAACATAAACTGGCTTGGTATCGACGCGGATAGCGATGATTTTGAGGTATTAGGTGATAGAGACTGTTCGTTGAGATTATACGATGGGTCGAGAGATAAGTTAGGGAGGGATAGTGAAGAGAGTGTAGGCTGGCTACCGAGCCATGAGAGGAAGCTTTGGATTTCATCTTCGGTCATTGTCTCGGCGAGGAGCGTAAAACTGTTCAGGCGGAAAGTGGTGTGGAAAAGAAGGTGCGCATCGAACCGAGGGAGAGTCAAACTCTCTAGGTGACTCATGTTCGTGAACGCGATGGCGAACGTGACAGTCATGAGCGAGGCCGCTCCTTCGCCATGTTTTGGCGTAGGCACGTAGTTTGTAGCAAACGTCCGCACAAGCGCAGATAGGTGCCTGTCGGTCGCCAATAGGGAGACGCATCTATCGACTCGAGCGTTGTCTGTGATGTCCCGCAAGTCCAGGGTCTCGTACAACGCACTCTGCGCTGGTTTCAGGAACTGCGAACAGACTTGTGCGAGCGATGCGATGTCGCGTCGCGACGCGCTCGAGAAGATGATCTTGAGAAGATCCGGAGAGATGCGTGAGAAGTCAAAGAAGGGACCTGGGGAGATGGATATCTCGGATGCAACGTCCGACTGGGAGACTTCGTCCCACCGTAGCAACTCGATCTTGGGCAACGCCTTGTATATGTCTGGGGTGCTCATACTCCGCCTGCGCGGGGCAGGGAAAGCAGGATCCCCTGGCGATTGCTGTGAGGGGAATGCATGGGGCGAGTCATTGCTACCTGGGGTATCTGGACCTGCATGGGGACCTAAACCATTTGGTAGACGAATGGTCAGTGAGGGGGCTGGAGAGGGTGATCGACTCCGTGTGTAGGTGCCCGAGGAGTAGTAGCCGATGCCCTCTGTGCTCTTGGACGACGAGATGGCCAGCGAGGGACGTTTCGACGTGAGCGACGCGAGACTGGTCAACCTCTTGCGCAAGCTGGCCGTCCCCGCAGCGAGCCTTTCCTCCACCCTCCACGTCGTTGACTCGGACGCTTTGAGGCTAGAAGTGGAACTGTTGACGAAACTGTCTGCATCTTGGAGAGGCCTCGCTGATCTACGACGGGTCAGAAAAGACATGATATGGAATCCGAAGCAGACCAGAAAGAAGACAACAGAAGAAAGAAAGGTCGGCCTCAGACCGTCAACGCGGAGAAAAGGAGAGTTTGCAGGACACTGCAGGCGCTCTCTTGGCTAGCTTCATATTAGCCGACTGATCTCAAGCGGGGCTTCCACGGCTTCTCCCACAGGGCTTTCGAGGTCATATTAGGTTGCAAGAGGGTTGAAGGTTAGAGTTGAGAAGTTCAGTAGGATTGGCAGATGCTCGCAGGCTCGCAGTGCCTCGAGAGATGATGCTGATCCCGCGACGCTTCAAGGCACATGACCGAAATGGTCAAAGTAAAGGCACGCGCGCTTCCCTCAATTCAGTTCTCCCATTCATGGACGAGTTCTTGTGACCAGAAGGACAGAAATATACAGAGTCGTGATATCTACTGCTGCAAACGCTTCTTCGACTCGGACGTCCACCATGAAGCCAACATGACTCGCCGCCGCCGTGTTTGTCACCGTATGATACATCGAGGACCGCACCGGTCGCATGTCGGGAGAGTTCTGGGGAATCAACGTCATGGTGCTCTGCAAGCCAGCTGCGAGTATGAATTTTCCTGGTCGTTCGTTGTCGCAAAAGTCAAGAAACACCACAGAGGATGCTCCGAGATCCGCCTGAAGGTAGAGTCGGCCGAGTGCAGAGCGATTTCGCAGCAGTGGGACGCAGTGGGACGTTATGCAAGCAGGTCACGTACCCCGTCTTTGCGGTCACGTTCTACGAGGAGTTTTAGTCAGAAAGTCATGCCCAGCAGCTTGCCCGCTCTTTCCCTGCGTTGGTCGCTGCGAAACACTGCGAAACTGTCCGAAACGCGGCGAGCGGCAAACAAGGCCAAAGAACGCGAGCTTTTTCGATAAATACCGCGCCAGTCCCCATCCTCAGCCACCCGACGTTTCATCTCAACTCTCGTGCTTGCTGTTCTATCCATCCGCTCTGCTTTTTCGTCTGATTCATCATGGTCGCTATCGTTCAGAAGCCTGCCCCCACCTTCAAGGCCGCCGCCGTCGTTGACGGTGTTTTCAAGGACATCTCCCTCTCCGACTACCTTGGCAAATGGTAGGATCCAGAAACGTACTGTCATTCAACAGATACTCACTTTGTCGTTTGCGCAATCAGGGTTGTCCTCTTCTTCTACCCCATGTACGTGTGCTCTCTTTGTCGTCACAAAGCCTCAGCCATACTGATGACATGGCGCTTTGTAGGGACTTCACCTTTGTTTGCCCCACTGAGATCCTGGCCTTCAACGACTCTCTCAACGAGTTCGCCAACCTCGACACCGTTGTTCTCGGTGGGTGGCATCATCCACATACCCCATTAGCGCACTCACACCTCCCTCTTTCCTAGGCGTCTCGACCGATTCGCAATACGCGCACTTCGCCTGGGCCACCCAGCCCCGCAACCAGGGTGGTCTCGGCCCTGACCTCAAGCTTCCTCTGATTGCGGACAGGAACATGAGCATCTCCCGGGACTACGGTGTCCTCATCGAGGACCAGGGTGTCGCCCTCCGTGGACTCTTCATCATTGACCCCAAGGGCATCCTCCGTCAAATCACCGTCAACGACCTCCCTGTCGGCCGTTCCGTCGATGAGACCATCCGTCTCATCAAGGCATTCCAGTTCACTGTACGTATTATTTTCTTTGCTGTCATACGCCATAACGTCACCGTTATCTTATCTCTCGTCATCCTCGAACGTTTTACTGATGTCATCGACTTGTGTTTGTTATAGGATAAGTACGGTGAAGTCTGCCCTGCGAACTGGAAGGAGGGTAGCAAGACCATCAAGGCGGACCCCAAGCAATCGCTCGAGTACTTCGCCAACGCCAACGCCAATGGTACGGACGGTGCGAGGAAGCGCGCTCGCGTCGATTGATTTGACACCTGGCTGATCACATCCCTCTTTTCTTGTTTTTTGATCTCGTTGTCGTCGTCGATACCCCTCTATCCGTGACTCGTCTTCGAAAAAATCCCGTCGTCCGTCGTCATCTTATTTCGTTCCGCATCCGTCATCTTCGTCATCGTGGTCGTTCTCCGTCGTGTGGGTTCCCTCCAAGCAGCCTAAATTCCTCCCGAAGCATTGCCCTGGCCCCTCATTCCCTTCAAACCCGTTACCCTCTCACCTCCATGCGAAATCCTTCATTCCTCACCACCACTCACGAACTTTTAATGCCTTCAAACACAAACAACACCCACTCACATGTACAATTTAGATGCTGCTAGAACTTTACCACTATAACACGTAGAAGACGATGCACGTAGAGGTTTTTGGTAGACGTAGACGTAGAAGTAGATGCGATTTGCGACGATTTTTGCGGATTGCTGTACGACCCTGTGTGTACATGCTAGATCTAGAGGATGATAGTTGTTCTTGATCGTCTGTCTGTTGCCTCTGAGTGAAGCCCTTAAACCTTGAAGGGTCTTGGTCTGTAAGTTCAGATCGTCAAGTGCGACGATAATCATGATGAGAGTTACAAGCGGTTTATGGCTACATTGAAAGAATGCGATGTTACAAGAACCATTTTGCCTCCAGCTCTATTCACTACAACCATCCTACCTCTTAGCCCTCCTATCGACATCCCACATACATCCGACCTTCAAGCTCGAAGAACCCTTCGTGAATAGGAGTCGGAACTCGAAGTGCTGGGAGTACTTCAGCTTGAAGTAAGATCTCCAAGTGCCTCCGCAGGCTTTTATCATGTATACTTGTACAGCGGTTGTTGAAATCCTTCAGCTGATCTCATGTTCGGCGAGGAGCTAACCCAAGAACATCATCAGTATACCAGCGAACCTGCAAGATCAGAAGGAGAAGAAAGGAAGGAAGACGCACCATATTCGGGATTCCGTTTAAGATGGGGTATACATGTTGACAATTCGGGCAGACCATCGCGCCTTCTTCGACATGGATCTAAACGAGCAAAGGCGATAGGTATAGAATATAACGAAGGTATCGATGAAGTGAAGTACGCACCTCGAATAGAACGTGGTGCAGGTTCTTCAAGAACTCGTCGTCCAACATCTCAGGCATCTCCTCCGGTAACGACGTATCTCCCAACTAACGCACCATCAATTCAACATCAGCTCAACTCGTCTCAGAAAAGCGAAACTAGCAAAGATGAACGCACCTGCCTAGCAGCACCCACCAAAGCCTTCCACTCCAACCTCGGCATGATATTTTTCAGAAAGTCAGGATTGGATTCTTGTTCGCGGAGTTCGACGGTGACGTCTTTGAATTGGAGAGGAAAGTTGTTGGAGGTGCACCCTTTGGCGTGGCATGCGAGCAGGTTGTGCGAGATTAGTCTGACCATGGCTGCAGATTTGAGTGTGAGTAAGTGGGTTTACAGGTGGAGCGAATGGTCGGAAAGGTCTGAGTTGAAGGAGAAGAGGGGAGAAATTGCGAAGAAGCGAGGATGATCGAGCGAAGGGATAGCCTTTTCCGGCCATGTATGTCTCGAAAAGGGAGTTTTGGACGCGTCATGGACAAATACAAAACAACACCTCCTGTTTCTCTATCCAAGTTTGCTCTTCTCCCTTCAGGTCACAACATCTCCACAAACCAGAGGAAAACGCGCAGTAAAAAATGCCACGCCCGCCATCCCCGTCCATCCCCGAAAAGGAGTTTGTATATAACGCGTTAAAGCAATCTCTTCGACTCGATGGCAGACAAGCTCTGGAAATGCGTACGCCGGTTCTGACTTTCGGTCCGGAGTTGGGATGGGTCGAAGTTGCTATGGGGAAGACAAGGTCAGTAGAGGCAACTTTGTGTCGTGTATTAAAACGTGAGGGCTAATACGCGATCATTCGAGTTCAGGGTGATCGCACAAGTGGACGGAAAGATGGTAAAACCCCCACCAGAAAGGCCCCTCGAAGGGATCGTGACCATCCATTCTGAAATATCTCCCATGGCGTCGACGGATTATGAGCCAGGTCGGTAGGTTGGTATACTTGTCTCATCTATCTTGTGGAGGACTTACTCCTGTACATCAATTTTGAAAAGACCAACGGACGAAGAAGTGACTATGACGCGTATGCTTGATAAAGTCCTGAGAAGGAGTGATGCGTTGGACAAGGAGTCGCTTTGTGTGCAGGCTGGTCAGCGGGTATGTGAAATGTCGTGTTTTTGCTTGCTGTGGCGTTGACTGTAATGCATTTACTGGACTGTTTAGGTATGGCATCTACGCCTGACGATCCATTGTCTCGCGGACGCTGGAAACTTGCTCGATTGCGCGTGCCTCGCGGGCATCGTCGCTCTGAAGCATTTCCGCAGACCAGAAGTCGAAGTCGTCGGTGACGAAGTCACAATCGTACGTCTCGCATATAATGTCCGTATCATCGACATACTAACCTAAAACTCATACAAATAGCATCCACCCTCGGAACGCGCGCCCCTCCCTCTCTCCCTCCACCACACCCCCTTCTGCCTCACCTTCGCATACTTTCCCGACCCATCTACACCACCCATCCTCGACCCAACCTATCTCGAACAGCGTCTTTCCGCAGGTCTCCTCTCCATCGCCCTCAACGCCCAAAAAGAACTGATTGTGGTGCAAAAGGCTGGTGGAGTGCCGTTGGCACCGGATGAGATTTTGAGGATTATTGAGGTGGCGGTTATGAAGGTGAAGGAGCTTGACAGGATTGTGGAGAGTAGGTTGAAGGAGGATATTGCTGGGAGGCATATTGAGGTACGATAGGAGAGCTCAGACGTGATGGGGTTTTTTTTTCTTGTGCTGTCGGATCTCCGATCCACGTTTCAGGTGTACGTCCTTCTCTTTTGTGATGTGTGGGCTGCGCTACGATGATTCTTTTCATTCTCTGAGTATAATGTATGCTCTCTGCCGTATATCGTTTTCGAAAATATGGAGGGCACAAATTGCCATAAAACTTGTACGATACCAATGCACTTGAGGTGCTGTATGACGGTCTGTACTGAATTCCATGTGTTGCCTGGTGTAGAGCTACTGCCCACCCCAGCAAGAATGTTCTTGCGAAATATATTTCCAGAGAGGTAGGGGGACGAAACATAATGGGCACAACGATGTACGACAAATGTAGGGTAAAGAGGGATCTAAGTATGAGAACCGGAACAAATTAAACACTGCGTGTGAGGGAAGGGAACCTTGAAGATCAAGAGACTACACTTGCTAGAGAGAAGGAGAGCGTTGGAGGCTATGAGGCTGGTACATAGAACTCAAGGTAGAGAGAGAGGAAAAGATGACGGTTGGATGTCATCTGCGCGGGTCCCGACCTTATCGTCGGCAGCGACTCAAGTTGAAGAAGAGTCGAAGAACGTGGGTGGTGCCGGAGAGGGAACGAACGAAACAGGCACTTTGTCCCGACTGAGACGACACGTAGGCGAACAAATGAATTCAATCTTCAGGGATCCTAGAAGCCTTCCCCTGACAAATCTCATTCCTCCTTGGTAAGCACCTGGTAAGCACTCCCATGGATCCTCGGGAGACCGGTTACCCATGGTGCACGCGTTTTGGTCGTGTAAGAGTACTTCACGTCGTCGAAGCCTTCGAAGACGGGTCTCGCTTGAGGTCCGTTGCGCTTGCACGTCTACGAGGGTCCATCTTGATTCAGAACTGCCTGGAGCAGCCTAAGAACAGAAGTGTATGTGAGAGTTTGGTGTTTACTAGGAAGGTGGCTTCGGGTCTCACGGAGAGTTGCCAGACCCTCCATGACGATTTACTTAGTCCCCGGTCGACTTCGACTTCGACATGAACAGTCATCTCCAAAGGTGCCGTCACCAATGAGACGCATCACTTGTATGTCATCAAGGGTGTCCTCCTCAGGGTCAGCAACTTATGCGTCAAACCCCTCCTCGATGGGAAGAGTTTCCCCGCGGCCACAAAGGCAACAAGATTGGGGAATATTTGCCGAGAATGGGTGAGCCTAGCGTATGGAATCCCTTTCAAAGGACTATGGTTCATACCATGAGAGAACTCGAGCTCATATAGGAAGTTGATCACAACTGAGACGAGCACCGGAATGCAGCTAGCACGACGAGCTTGGTGTCTGCGACGTTTGTTTCCGGCTCTGCGTGGACAGTGAGACGATCTATCAACCCAACATCTCGTCAATGGATAGCCTACGGCGCGAGCACAATCAATGAGGTATACCATGACCTCTGCTGCGCCGATGCTGTCCTGTGAATTGAAGGACCGGACCCCGCTTGGATGCTTGCGAGTAAGTTAAGATGAGCCCTGCAAGAACGTAAGAGGACAGGGCGAGACGAACAATCAGCACAGATGTAGCACATGCATCTTTGCTCGCCTTGTGCGCATATTCAAAGTCGTATGGCGAGTATCAAGGGGTGCGACTTACGCTTTGGACTGAACCCTCAAATAAGGGTGATTCTGTAGCAACGTGACCGTAGTGATGTCGGTGACAAGTAAGCTCACCACCACTAGAGAAGTCAACGTATTTTCGACTTCATGAGCTTCAAGCTCAGCAAGGGCACATGCCGTCTACCATCCCCAATCACTTGCTTCGTAATGGAAAGGATATGATGGATGAAATGCGATACGTCAAAGTCATGTTAGGCTGAACGAAGGGGCGGGTACCAGGCATTCTTCCGTGTGCGAGGATCATCTCTTTTACGCTTCCAACCGACAGCAGCGGACAAAGGCTTGGTGTCATCCATCTTGCTTGGTAAGGGTTGCGGCGCTCGAGCAATGATGAGAAGGCACAACGGCACCGTCGAACGCGAACGTTGCGATGCCGAGGGTATACGTGCGCGTTCATGCATACCATACTCACGACGGGCCATCTTAGACGGCCGCCGAGGTGGGTACGAGCCGTGATGATGGTGGGAGGCCAAACTGTTTCAAAGTAACGTGACAATCCTAGAAGCTGACACGGAATCGCCGCCTGACTGCCTGCAATTGAAATCTTTCTCATTGACGCTTCTTCAGGCGCCGAAAACTATACTGGGAGACAAGAAAGGTTCTGCAGCAGCCGACATACCTGTATATAAAGGGGACATGAGCTGCCAATGTCGTTAGTTCAGAACAGCAACATCCGGGACACTGTTGAAACATACCGCTTCCCATTCTAAACATCTTCGAACATGGCAACGTCTACAGAAAAGTTAGCCCAGCTCTTTTCCGCTTCCGCTCTGGCGCAGCAGGGCCGACCTTTGGTCCCTCCACGACAACCCGGAATAACTCCTGATTCGGCAAAGGCTGTAAGTGAGATATTGGAGGATAATCATCGCAAAACGCATATCTTCTTCAACGAGAAGAAGTTCCACAAGTACGTTCTGTATATCTACACCAATGTGCGAGACGACGCTGATCCGTCTACGACAGTCATGCTGCTCACCACATTCTTGCGATATTCGCGATGGGAGCTGACAGAACGTTATTGAACGCTGCGTACCAGACGCATGCAGTTTATCAACGTCCTTTGCTCGAATCTCCGGGGCCTATCGACGAGAAGAATTGGAAGGAACACATTGACGATGAGAGGTACGAACTCCGTGTTGATTCCGTGCATTTCATTTTCGCGGGATGTCAGCGTGATGGTGTACACGTGAGCGTGACAGACGCGTCGCGTCGCGCTCACTGCGCTGTCGTCGCGCCTTTCGCCTCGAACATTACTTCAAAGCTTTGGGTTTCAAGCTCTGCTAGAACCTAGCACTGACATCATATTTTCAGATACTATCAATCCTACCTGTCATTCTTCGAGAAGCAGGTGTTGGAGAAAGGCGTCTCCAATGCATTTGAACAATACATCCTTTCGAAGGATGCCAATCTGGTCCCTGCAACACAAAGCGGCAAAGCCCCGCATATGCTCAGCCGCTTCTTGGGTGGCTTTTTGCACTCTCACATCCACGCAGGATATGGGGCCGAATTTGGTGTCTTAGGAATGTGGGCTGAAGGTAAGCATCCTCCAGGCTCGACTTTGGTAGAAATGTCTAACCGATCGCTTGGCTCGCGATTTACAGCATTCGCCCAAGCTTGCCTCGATAACTCCAATCCACCGGACCTACTTCCTGCTTCGCTTTTTGACGTGAAGGATGGGGAGCTGAGCTTGGTATCCCAACTCGGCAAGCTCACCGTTTCGCCCACCAAAGCGTCTCACACTCCCGGTCCGCATGCCTTGTCTCTCCTCGGCAGAATGGTCTCAGACCCGTCCTTCGCACCTTCTGCAATCGGGATTCCCGTACCAGAAGGCGTTTACGCCGATATGCAGCGCATTGTTGACGTGGTCGGGGATAAGCTGAAGGCATTCTTGGAAGAGTGGATTGTCGAACCAACCAAAGAATCTCTTGAGCAGAAGATCACAGAGTTAATCTGGATGAACGTATTAATGTACACTGTGCCAGGTTATGCGGAAAGAGACGGCGGCGAGGATGAGAAGAAGGAATTCAGGGCAGATTTCTTCCTGTAGGTTTCTCCCCTTTACATTTAGCATCGAACTAACCTCTCGGTAGAATGCATCTCGTCACTTCGGTGCTGTTCTTGCCTACCCTGGTTGAACAGCTCCCCTTGCAACGCGCTGTCGCGCTGGTCCGTGCATACTTCATAAGCTCCCTAATGTTCTACATTATTCGCGGCCGCCCTCAACTTCCTATCGCTGAATTTTACCGCGGAACCACTGCGACGACTACGCCTCCCGGCCCTCAGCCCACCCCCTCTGTGAAGTTAGGAAATGCCACAGCAGCCAGCGTTACCCCCCAAGCGGACAAAATCCCCTCTGCCTGGGCCCCCGCTACGAAGATTATTACCCCCAACCCTTGGCATCCTATCCTTCAGACGACTCTTGTACATCCAAGTGAACACTTGTGCAAACTTCAACGTGCCTTGGCTCACTTTTCCGCTTGCTTCGGCCTGACTCCTCCCGGCGCGTTCGCTTCTTTGAATGGCCCGGGTTTGGATGGAATTGAGCTGTTGGACGGCACGATATTCGTGAGGGCAGCTGCGTTGACAGCGAACAGACTGAGGTGGATGAGGGAGGGACAGGATGGGGGCAGCTTTGACTTGAAGCCGTTCTTCTGACGTAACGGATAGAGAGACTTGCAATGTGGCGAATAACTAGTATGATATCTATCTGACGGCAAATGTATTGAATTGCTCACCACTCACAATGAATTTTCATCTTCTATGCGCTTTCTGATACAGGGATACTACTGCATATTTTGAGCATCGCGCAAAGGGTCTGAAACTTCCGCGAGTTTACGTTATGCGCGCTTCTCTGCCATCACATGATTGTGTTTTGCTGTGGGCGGTCCCGAAATCACCGCGGCCGCGCGCCAACTTGCGGCAAGCCTTTCGATTCTTGTGAAGTACCGACTGGAGCCAAACTTCAGCTTGAACACTACCTAACACTACATATTCGGGACGAGTCAAAGCTCTCAAATGCATTACTTGCCAACAGAGAAGTACAATTTGGTCGTATTCTCCACATCCGTCGGTACCGGTCTCAGAAGTGAACTTCGTTGTACGCTCGCATCGCGGTAATGCGGGTCATTAATATTGTCTCTAGTCACAACCGATATTCTCTCTCTATGCCATCCCAGTTCGATTATAGTGACCTGGACCTCCATACTACTTGACTTCCGTATGCGATGCATGTGCAATTTACAAGGCGGCTTCCACTGCCTCGACGACAGCGATGATCTTTGAAATGCATCACCGCGCGCCCACATCGACAGTGTACTTCGATCCAGGGTGTAGCAATGCATGGCGCGAATTTGATGGTGAGGAGATTGGACAAACTCTCGGAGTGTACCTAACTCGTGTACCAGCCCTATTCATACTATGCAACGGAATACGATGATTTCAATGCAAGAGTCGCCCTTGTAAGTACCGGCAGAATATCACCCTTTACTCTTCTTCGATGCTGTAAAGTTACTAAGCTGACCCTTGTGTAAAGAAGAGATGCAGAATGCCCCTCGTGGGCGGCAGAAGTCACTACTGTCCCTGCGATTGCATATTGGCGGCGAATGCTATGCAGGCATGCAACTGTCAAACAGCCAATATGGACAGGTCTATCGAGATCGTTGGCCATCGGTACAGACCAGTTGGTACCAGATCAAACCCAAGAGGTATATATGAGGTTTGCATGTAAGGAGACTCAAAAGACATCCTTTTCCTCATGTTTAAGCTTGCTCTCGTTGCGGCTCTTTCCGCCGGTGTAGCCTACAGTGTTACAGTACCGCTCACTGTAGTGCGCCGCGATGACGACTCTGCTTTCCCGTCCCCAAGTGTGACGCGAAACATAACAGGCGGTGACCCATACGCATTCGTCAACGTCGACACCTATTTCTACTGCGCGACCATCTATGTCTCTGGGACGCCATTCATAGTATGTACTCTACTTGGTGTTATGCTACTAGTATTGATTATAGAGTTTCATGCAGGTTCAAGTCGACACAGGATCCTCGGATTTGTTGTTAGATACTGCGAACCAAATATTGTCCAACACTATTAACACCGGCATCGGAGGTGTCCTCGCTTATGGGTATGCACTGCTACATACTAGAGATGATCGCACTCACTGAGCAATCCTCTAGTGATGGATCCATGGTCGCAGCTGGGAACATAACCTTAGCTGATGTTACCTGGGGAGCTTTCACAGTTCATAACCAGGCTTGGGGTACATAACCCGCACATCAACATAGCGCACCTAGGACTGACCATGCCTACTTATTGTGTTGCAGTGGATGCGCCTAATTCCAACGTTACTGTCCCTGGTCTCTTTCAAGGAGTTCTCGGGATTGGTCCGTACGTAGACGCTATCTACGGAGAATACCCGACCATGGGCTAATCGCTTCACAAATCTTATGTTAGGCCGTCCTCTGCGCGGCTACTGACGCAAATAACTGCAGTGGGCGCAAGTGCGCAAGTCAACGGCTATGCCTTTCTGGATCATGTACGTCTCTCCGTATCGTTGCGAGCATCGACTATACGAAAACAAATAAACAAACGCTCTCAGGTCTTCAGCTCTGATCCCGAGGCTCCAAATATCATCACTTTCCATTTGGCCAGGAACGAGTATGGTCTTGCTGATGGCGGCGAGCTCACGATTGGTATGATGCTACTTCTCGCCGATACATCGATGCAACCAACAGAGTTTTTCTTCTTTGCTAGGTGAAATCAACCAGACATATTCTGCGATCTCGTCGACTCCTCAGCTCCCAACAATACTGGAGGAACACTGGGCTACGACAGTCGATGCCGTCGTTGTTAGCGGTTTTCCTATCACTAAGAAGGATATAAATAGGTGAATACTGTGCCCTGGTATTGGTTACCGTTGAGAGCAAAGTGTTCTGATACTCGATGATACAATAGTAGTGCCTCTGTAAACGGATGGAACGGAGTTCTAGACACAGGAACACCAACTTGTAGGTCTTTCGAAGCTGTTGCTTCCCCGTCACTTGACAAAATAGGGTTTAGTCACTGCCCCGTGGCCTATTATTGAAGCAATCTACGGAAGTCTACCAGGAGCTCATCCAAATACTGATAGGCCGTACAAGACGTATGACCTCCCCTGTGACACAAAGATCAATGTCAGCATGATTATAGGGTATGTTCACCAGGAACCAATACTCATACAAGTAGACTCACGTCCCTTGCGTAGTGGTGTCGAGTATCCCATTCACCCGATTGACTTGATCATCTCTGAGATTGGAGACGATGGCAACCTAAAATGCACTGGGGCCATTGAGTATGTTCCCGGTCTCGAAGCGGACGTCGGTAGGTCTGCGTCATCGTATTTTACCTATTGCTTTTCTGACTTGAAAGTTTGCAGAAATGATCCTCGGCACTACCTTCCTGAGGAATGTATATAGCCTCTACGATTTCGGCTCTTGGGCTAGAGCGGGAAGCACTCCTCCATTCACACAACTTCTTAGCGTAGGTCACTTCATGTTTCAAAGGTTAGCTCACGCTCATGCAATCTCTACAGATTACAGATCAGGATCAAGCTTGGGCAGAGTTCGACCGTATGAACGAAGCCAGACTAAAAGATCTTATAAACTCGAACCAAGATGATGAAGACACTTCCACATCGTCACTTAAATCAGGCACAAGCGCAGCACCCAACGACAAAGTCGACGCAGCAGGTGCTCTCGGGGATCGTGACGCTTCAGACGTTGACCTGTCAGGCATAATCCGCAACACCTACATCATCATGGGGTTACTTGGGCTCATCATTGCACTACTCATTGCCCTCGCAGTTGTAATCGTCCTGAAGGGCAAGAAGGCCCAAAAGTACGCACGGGTCAATTTCAGAGAGCCGGCAGCAGAGAGTAAGCCGTTCACCTTCACGGATGTGGACAGGCCCTCGGCTGAGTACACGACGCCATATTCAGAGGGCGAGTCTTAGAGTTGTAGTCACGTTTCAGTAGTAGTAGTAATACCAAGCTTACCTGAGTCATTCACTCGAATGACATCTGTTCCGTACTTGCAGGATGAAGGAAGTTAATACGGTTGAACTGATGATGAATTGCTTCTTTCCGTACACACGTGGCTTCTCACCGCCAGGCTACATAGCGTTAGCATGTTACAGCTGTTTTCAAAACGATAGGCCCCTCCGAAAAGATACTGTTTACGAGCGGAGTTCATGAAGAAGGCTAGAAGCAAGGAAGCCGAGTGCTCCGGGCATGGCTTGTATCGGCAGTGACGCGTTTACTGAGTTCATTGACTTCCGGCAGCAGGCATTCCCTCTCGGCCATCGTCGCGTGATGTCTTTACGAACTCCGACTTGAGACGCGGGTTTTTGGAGGGGCCTATCGTTTTGAAAACAGCTGTAACGTATTTTGACATATCTCTGTGACTCGTGAGCATGTGCAATTCCTCTTTATCATTGCGTTCTATCATCGCGTTCACACATGAACACTGCCTGCACCCGGCGCTCGGGCTCCTTTCAATACGGGGCTGTAGTACGTATTACAGATATACTCACGCGTCCTCCGCTCGCCCGACCACTTGCCAGTGAAAACGTACGCAACTGAAGCGACTACTCTGTCGACTCTCTGCGGACTGCCCAGCAATTGTTTGCTTGGACCGTGAGTCGAGTTCCAGAATGCCTCAGTGGAGCAGTGTAGCGAACCATGATGGGTTTGGCTACGCATACGAACAAGTGGTCATAAAATCCATGAACTCACTCAAGTTACTAGGCAATCACGACGCGTCAGTATTCCTGTAAACTTGTGAAATTTGTACTTATATGCTGTTGGCTTTCTTGTAGATGTGCAAATCCTCTATTGCTGCCATTCTATGTGACCGCGGCGTCGGTGTTGATATTAAGCGGCCAAGGAATCTATAAAACACTCTGGCCCTCGAAATCATTTCCCCCTCGTGCACGGGAGCCAGAAAATTTCAGGACGCGGCTTAAAGCATGGTTGGACGGTTTAGGGGGACTTGAGATCACACTGTACCAGGTGACGCGTCTTTTGGCGACTTTCGTCCTCTTTGGACTATCCATACGTTCAGCCATTGATTCTACGAATGGCGCGCGAGGATTGGATGCGCAACTTGTCAAATGGTCCTTGCCCATAACCTACGTGAGATTCTCGAAGTCTATTTTGTTCGGGATATTTTCGCTCACGGTGTACGCAGCTATATGCGTCTGTGCTCTCTTTACTTACGGTATCGATCCGTCAACCATATAGACAATTGGTAATCGAGCATTTGGTGCTTGTCCTTCTGGTTCCTTGGTTTGTATTTGTCTACCGCGATATCTGGCCGTTGTGCACCACTACCAAGTCGCCTGCGGATGGGTCTCAAGGGGTCCTTTTCTGGATACAGACTGCAATTCTCACTTTGGCCGCAGTGATCATACCGCTGTTCGTCCCGCGGGAATACATCCCTGTTGACCCTGAAGTAAGTTGAATATGAATACCTAGCCCCGCATACCCTGCTTACTAAACCACACCCTTTATAGGATCCATTCGAACCTGCCGAGGAACAGACAGCTTCATGGTTCTCTTTGACTGTGTATACCTTCTGCGACCGTGTCGTCGTGAAGGCATTCCGTGCTGCTCACATTAAGCTCGATGAACTACCCAAGTTGTGTGATACGGATGCCACAAGGAATCTAGTCAAGAGGACTTATCATGTTAGCATTCTTTCTACATCAACTGGCTCATTGAGCTGACCACTTCTGCAGCATCTTGACCCTTTGTTGCTTGGCAAGAAGAGGCATCTAGCGATCTCGCTGATACTGAAGGTGTTTCCCGTAGAGCACGTGATATTAGCTCTCTTCCTCTTGCTCAACGTAAGTAGAATATTCGTGGCGGGTGTAGGGTCCAAGTTTTAACTTATCTTGAAGGCTGCCACTAACCTGGCTGGCCCGATCGCCATCAACAATCTTCTTAAGTAATTGGCTTTTATAAAGGCATAGTTCTAAGCAGACTGACGCACTTCATAGGTACCTCGAAGGAGATAACTCTTCCCCAGATATCCGACCATGGGTTTGGATTGTCCTCCTTTTCTTAGGACCATTCTTAAATTCTCTTACGTTCAACGCTTATAACTACGTCTCGGTATGCATTGAATTCAGCGGTTTCTCTGTACAAGGCGCTGATGCAAAACAGACAAAAATCTTAGTTCAAGCGCAAGGGTTCTTGACACAACTTATTTTCGACCACGCTCTTCGAATCCGGGTCAAAGCGGAAACTGCTGAACCTGAATCTGAGGCATCAGCCCCTGTAGTCGTCCCAGAAGCCCCCGTCGCCCCTGTCGAAGCCCATGTTGAAGAGGAGACATTGATTGAAGCTGAGCAGGAACCGTCGGAGACCACCGCTAGGGCACCAAGTGGGGATGATGGTGCCTCTACTAGTGGTACAGTAGCATCAGCCTCATCCAAGAGCAAGCCTACTTCCAAGCAGGAGAAAGATGAGAAGACACCGGAGAAATCCAAGAATCTCACTGGCAAGATAAATAATCTCGTAACGAGTGATGTAGATGATTTGCAAGCTGGGCAGACTTTAATGAATCTGGGTAAGGATCTGCTGGGTTGTACTGTATCGTCGGTATTCACACAAACATGCCCTAGTCTTCTTTGTTCCGATGCAAGTGGGGATCAGTGTTTACTACCTCTACTCGTTATTGGGATGGAGGTATGCGAAGTTTGCCTAGGTTGCTTCCGCGACGTCTACTCAATACTCTGATAGTGCGTTGGTTGGGTGTGGAACCATAGTTGTACTCGCCATTGTTCCGGCATATATCTCGAAACTTATGCAAAGTGCGATTGCGCAAAAGATGAGAAAGGTGAGACAGGCACTCCTTTTCTGAGTTGCGCCGTATGTCTGATTATGGTCTCAAAGAGCGATGCTCGCGTCCAAAGCGTCACCGAGTGTGAGTGACAGGGCAATACCAACGTAGCTCACAGCTGATTCGAGTTTCTTAGCTATGAACGTAATCCGGATGGTCAAACTGTTTGGCTGGGAACAAAAAATGAGCGAGAAACTAGCAGAGAAACGGGAGGACGAAATCAAGGCTATTCGCAAGTCTAAGATGTTGGAGATTGCCAATCTTACGTTCAAGTACGTCATTGACCAGTTGGCCGTGGACCATGGCTCACACGAACTTCAGCTCGGCCGTACCTATAATCACAATTATTGTGACATATTCTTTATACGCAAGTATTCCCTGACTATTGCGAGACTCACGATGCTGAAGCCTCATATTCTCGTAGACATTGGTTATGAAGCAGCAATTGACGGGTATGTTGCGATTCACCGATAGGTGTTTGTAGTCTGACTCGTGAACCTTTATGCAGCCTCCAGAATCTTTGCGTCTATTACTGGTCAGTACCGAGACTTCAACGGATGATTAACTTTTCTCATAATGCCCATATTAGTCTTCAACAACATCGAAAACGGGTTCCACGAAGTCTTCCATTTCATTCCTATGATCTTGAGGGGTAAGTACTCTGCCTTACAACGTGATGATGCTCTTTTACACGAGATCCGCAGCCAAGGTCGCTCTGGACCGTATGACCGAGTTCCTATACGAGGTTCGTACTATTTGTCAATCCGCGACGATCATTCAACTGACCTTGCGCCAGACGGAACTCCTGGATCAATATACAAAGCACAAAGACGTGATATCGGCACCAGTTCCACCCACAACGGACCCCTCCGCAATCGGTATTCGTCATGCTTCATTCACATGGACTGCAGAGCCAACGAGCGGCGATATTACTCCCGGTTCTGGTCGAAGGAAATTCATCTTGCGCGTAGAAGACGAAGTGTTCTTCAAACGGGGCTGTGTCAATCTTATCGTGGGCCAGACAGGCTCTGGAAAAACTTCATTATTAATGGCACTCCTGGGTGCGTACGTTCACCAAATACGACAGTAGCAGGCGTACTGATATTTGCTTTTTGTAGGTGAGATGCACTATATTCCAAACGGCCCCGATTCGATTGTTAGCCTCCCGCGTGAGAACGGTGTTGCATATCATGCGCAAGAATCATGGGTTTTGAACGCAACTATCAAGGTAAGAAGTCCTTTGTTTACTGTGAGCATGATGTCATATGGTTGTTGCGTAGGACAATATCCTCTTCGGCTCCCCGTTCGACGAGTCGCGATACAATGCTGGTGAGATCTCTCGAGTTTCTTGAAGCTTGCCCGTTGATTGACAAAACGATAGTCCTGGAACAATGCGCCCTGAGACCCGACCTGGAGCAATTCGATGCTGGTGATGAAACTGAAGTAGGAGAGAAGGGTATAACACTGAGGTACGATACATATATACAACATGGGTGCCAAGCGCATAATTGATGTTTACTTCTCATCACAGTGGAGGTCAAAAGGTAATTGGGTTCACCAATCGAAACGAGGATAGAAACTGACGTCGTTCAAAAGGCCCGGATTACTCTTGCACGTGCAGTTTATTCTTCTGCCGAAATTTTGCTCCTTGACGATGTGCGAATTACCTATTCATCTTGAAACGACTGTTCTGACAATTCCACAGGTCCTTGCGGCACTCGACATCCATACTGCTCGATGGATCATCGACAAATGCTTTAAGGGCGATCTACTTCGCGGCCGTACTGTCATTCTGGTCGTAAGTGGTTCATTTCATGATGCTTTGCGAATCATTGATTCGAGCTCCCTAGACTCACAACATTGCCATGACATCTCCTCTCGCTGAGTTCGTGGTCTCAATGGGCCCTGATGGCCGGATTCTCAGTCAAGGCACATTGTCCAATGCCCTCGCCAAGGATAAAACACTCTCTGCTGAGTTGGCTCAGGACAAGAAAGCCATCGAGAAGGACGAAGAGCGATCTAAGGATGCGGACCCTGCACAGAATAAACCAAAAGATGGCAAAGGGAAATTGATTGTCGAAGAAGAGGTGGAGGTAGGACATGTTGGATGGCATGCGAGTGAGTTCATTCTTGGGACGTGACCTACATGCGAATCTCACCTCCACCCCAGTGAAACTATTCCTAGTCAACATGAAAGGGAGATCAGGATCATTTGTTTTTTGGTTTGTTGTGCTATTCTTTGCCTTCATTACCAGGGCGAATCAGAACCTCGAGAACTGGGTCCTCGCGCTGTGGGCGAATGAGTATGAAAACCGTGCCCCCGACGATGTTCCGGTTATTCAGTAAGTACTGTGCCCAAATGCGTGCGGTGAATGTGCTGATTCTAGGTTCCACTAAGCTACTTGTCTTGGTACTTCATTGTACTTGCCATCACGGTTATCACCTTCGCGTTCGACTATGGATATTGGGTCCTTGGATCGTTGAGAGCATCTCGCGTGATACACAAGCTATTAATTGATTCTGTGTTTGGGACAACCTTGCGGTAAGTCCTCTATCTGCTCCATTCATGCTGAGCTTGCAGTACTCACACGCATCACATAGGTGGCTCGATCGCACACCCATTTCCCGGATATTGACTCGTTGCACTCAGGATATACAGTCAAGTGAGGGCATCACAATCATGCATAATGAGCATCCATACTGATATCAGTGTATCACAGTTGACTCACAGTTCCCGCTGTCTCTCTATGTTTTCATAGACATATCCTTCATGATCTTCACGAAGTTCTTCGCCGTTATCCTGATATCTCCTATCTTCATATTCCCTGGCGCGCTCCTCGTGGCCCTAGGTGTCCTCCTCGGCAATATCTACATGAAAGCCCAGCTCCCCGTGAAGCGTGAAGCTAGTAACGCACGCGCACCTGTTTTGGGACATATCAGTTCTGCGCTGGGTGGCCTAGGTAGGTCCCCTCTTCGTGTCCTTTGAGTACCGTCTTTGACACTTCAAAGTCTCTATCCGGGCTTACGGGGCCCAGGACTCATTCAGGCGAGAGTCGCAGAGCCGTATTGATAAGTATACTAGGGCACAGCGGACATATTGGAATTTGAATCGGTGAGTTGGCTTCTGATGGTCTGATTTTGTCCCTCACCTATCCTCTCAGATGGGTCGGCGTTCGGATGGACGCATTGGCAGGACTCTTCGGAGCCGCTTTGGCCACATACATGACCTATGGCCATAGGAATACCGCTTCTTCAACAGGATTCTCTCTGAATATGGCCTGTACGTCTTTCCAACTCTAGCGCTTGAATTGAGGTAATCATGCATCTTCTTTCAGTGGGCTTCAGTGGTGCCATTCTCTGGTGGGTTCGCTGGTTCAACATTGTAGAGACGAGAGGTACACAATGCATTCTCCGATCTTCATGACGTTTCGCTGACATCTGTCATAGGCAACAGGTATATATTTTCGAGCTATTTCGGTTGACATATCCTCACCAATTCACAGTCTCGAGCGTATACAACAATATCTTGAGATTGAACAAGAACCCAAGCCTACCGAGAGTGGGGTTCCACCAGCTTATTGGCCTGCGAGTGGAGACCTTCGCGTCGAGAAGCTATCAGCCCGTTATTCTGAGGTAGGTGATCGTAACATGAATCGAGAGTAACAGCGACTAACATTGACTCAAGGACGGTCCCAAAGTCTTGCAAGACATTACATTCCACGTAAAATCTGGCGAACGTGTGGGTATAGGTAAGTACTGTCCCCTTCGGCAAGGTATCGATGACTGAGAAAACATGAAGTCGGTCGCACCGGCAGCGGCAAGGTGGGCATCACCTCGTACTATCCCTTCAACATGACTGACAGCTGAATGTAGAGCTCCTTGACCTTGGCCTTACTTCGCTGTATCCTGACTGAAGGATCGGTTTACTATGACGGCATCGAAACCAGCTCAATCAACCTCGATGCATTGCGATCGAATATCACGATAATTCCCCAAGTCGTAAGTTGTTACGTCGTAGTACTTGGCAGTATGACTGACTATGCCCAGCCCGAATTACTTAGTGGTACCCTCCGTCACAATTTGGATCCTCTCGGCGAACATGATGATGCCGTTTTGAACGACGCCTTGCGTTCTGCTGGTTTATTCTCGCTGCAAAATGATCAGACGGAGAACCGAATCACTTTGGACACTGAAATATCTGGCGGCGGTGGCAACTTGTCAGTCGGTCAACGACAGGTCCTTGCACTGGCCCGGGCTCTTGTGCGCCAAAGTAAAATACTGATCTTGGATGAAGGTGATTAGTTTGCTCACCCAAAGTCAACACTTGAACTGAATCCTTTTTCTCGGTGCACAGCGACCTCGGCAATTGGTGAGTTTACTTATCGTGCGGTGTCCTCGCGCTTTACCTAACAGATACATATAGACTATGATACCGATGCTATCATTCAAAAGTCGTTGCGAAGTGAATTAGGAAAAGACGTCACACTTTTGACCATTGCTCACCGTCTACAGACCATCATGGACTCCGACAAGATTGTAGGTCAAATAATTCACCCTGAAGTGCTACTATGCTGATCGCAACACAGTTGGTGCTCGATGCGGGGAAACTGATTGAATTTGACAAACCAAGCGTACTTCTCAAGAGCGAGAAGAGTATACTGAAGGCTCTCGTGGAGGAGAGCGGTGACAAAGAGGCGCTTTACGCCATGGCAAACTCTTCCATCTAGATGCGTCTCCCTGTATCTTGCAATATTTTTTCGTTTGCTCCTGATCTTGAATACTTCTCCATGTCTTGCATACTGTATCTAGAATGAGGAATCTTGTCCGCTGGCAGGGTTATTGTACATATTATGCGGGTACCAATGTATAGATACAAGTGCTGGATATCGTCCAATGAACTGTGAGAGCAAATGGAGGAAAGCAGCCTGATGAGACTGAAGCGAATGTAACCAAATGTACCGCGAGGACGAGAGAGTCAACAATATGGTTTGCAATCAAGTATGAGCACGCTGAGAATCGCGCTGACGGCTGTTCTTGGTTTCGATCTTGACGTACTCGCTCTCGGGGGATGCGCCCTCCTCGTCCTTCTTGACCGACATGTAAGCTTCGCCAAGGATTTGAAGAGCGACTGCTCGAAGTTGAGCTTTGTTCCGGGGGACATTGGGATCTTCGAGTATCAGATCACAGACCTCACGGAGGACGGATTCGATCTCTAGCTTCGTACCCTATATTCAATCGTGAGGTTTCCCCCCACTGACGAACTAGCGAGGGACAAACCTTGAACAAGGCCTGAAGGCCCTTTTCTGCGGCTTGTTCTTCCAGGCGCCGTTTCTCCTCCGCAGAGAGGTTACCGGCACGTTCTGCCGCCTGGATCTGCTCGAAAACATTCTTCAATTCAATGGCTGATCGCAGTGTGGAAACACTATCGTAGTCCTTGTTTGAGTATCGGGCAAAGAAAGAAATACTAGGACAAGGGCTTACGTCTCGCTGAATACATGATATTTCCCTTGGACATTATGCAGCCAACCACCAACGCCCAGGAAAGTCTGCGAACTGGCCTGATGTTGCTTTGCCTTCGAAACGTAGACAAAGCCAATGGCTTGTAACAAATCTGCACCGTATGACTCCTTCTTGAGCTCCCTACAGCAAAACGTAAGCTGTGAGATAAGGATGGAAGACCGAATAGCAGCTCACTCTGCCTCTAGCTGGCAAATTGTGCGGAAACTCTCTGAAACCTCCCGGTCGTTTGGTCCGGTCGCGGATTCGGTGAAAATACTGAGTTTCCGCTCAAGGTTCTCTACGAGTTTCTGCACTCGCTCGGCACGTTCTGCGGCTTTCTGGATGTACCGTCAGCGACATTTCGCAGTCGAAAACTACCCAACATACTTCAGCGGCTGCTTTCCGAGCCTTCTCTTCTCGTTTCGCCCTCTCCTCCGGGGACAAAATTTCTCGTCCCTTGGCATCCCGCATGATGGGCTTGCCTTCCGAATCAAGCTCGTCCGCTTCTTGGAGAGCGGTCTTCATGTCCTTTGCGAGACTTATGTGTCCTATGATGGGAATGAATCGTTCTCCTCCGAATATGGCACCAAAGACCTCTTCCGGGTCGACGAAACCACCGTCCGGTGCACTCTCCTTGGGTCCAAATTCGTTATATTTCTTTCGGAGAACAGGATCCGAGAGTGTCTGGTACGCAATCGCAATTTCTTTGAATCGCTCCTCTGCATGAGGGTCATCGCGATTCTTGTCAGGGTGGAATTTAATGGCGAGCCGGCCTGTACCAATGACAATGATTTGATTTGAATACGAAGGGTATGAGTAGTCACGAATTCGAGAAATACTGACGGTATGCTTTCTTGATATCGTCTGTTGATGCATCTATCGGCACGCCGAGGAGATCGTAGTATCCAGTCTCGAGTGGTCGTTCATCCGTTCCGATCTTCCTCCCCCGTCTTGAATCACTGGTTGTACTCGACGCACCACCGGCGCCGTGTGCCGAATTTGTGACCCTGGGGGCACCTCCTCCGTTGACTACCTGTGTAGGATAGAATGCATGCGAGAAGATTGTTTGACATTGGAAGCACCGGACGTTAAGCAACGTTCCCGATCGCGGCTGTGGCGAAGGCACAGGGAATTCCAGATACGTGTGACATTGAGAACAAGTCGTTTGGATGTGAGGGATCACAGGTCGTGAGGGTATAGGCGTGGCTGAAAAGCTCATAGTGGTCGACAACCAGGAGTTGAGACGATAGGGCACTGGGTTGAGCTATATTTCTATTTCACGGGGGATGATATCCTGTACACTGCCCAGTTCGCTTTGTGCGTCCTAGTGTCACCACACGTTGTATTCTGAAAATAAAGATCCAGATATTATGTCTCTCAAATTAACCTATGCACTTACAGCAATCTGTCAAGAATCCGTAGGTAGACGGTGTGTGGGTTAACTTACAAGATGCTCCCGTTGGAACTCGAGAATTCGCCCAGACGCGCCTTCGGCGTACCAGCGCCAATGAATCACGTGAGACGTGTCTGTATTGACGCACCTCGCGCGGCGAGTTGCGCTCACGTCGCCTCTTGTATCTCAACCATCACCGTCGCCCTCGCTATCCCTTGTATTCAACCGTTTCAATGTGAGATCGTACGACGAATAGAACGAACAGTCCGATACTGATGCCTTACAGCTAGTAAATATGTCTGGCCGTGGAAAGGGTGGAAAGGGTCTCGGCAAGTGAGTGGCGATGTCTCAATGCTGAAGTGGCTACTTGGGCGGGATGCTGGGGAGGGGGATGCTGACTATGCTCACTCAGGGGTGGTGCCAAGCGTCACCGTAAGATTCTTCGTGACAACATTCAGGGTATCACCAAGCCCGTATGTTCTACATGTTTGACTTATGGCAGACCAAACCGAACTGACTGGCATGCCACGCGTGGCGTTCGTTCTCTTTGTGTAGGCCATTCGTCGTCTCGCTCGTCGTGGCGGTGTCAAGCGTATCTCTGGTTTGATTTACGAGGAAACTCGTGGTGTCCTCAAAATCTTCCTGGAGAATGTATGTTCTTATCATTTTGCCTGTATTATTTTGTTCCCCTCACCATATCAACTGTTTTCCTTCTTTACAGGTCATCCGTGACTCCGTACGTACTTGATCATGCGCGCCTTTCTCTATTAACTTGTCATTGATGCCCACTCCAATCAGGTCACCTACACCGAGCACGCTAAGAGGTAGGTCTCAATGTCTCCTTATCTGTTACTGCGCTAATCTCAGTGCCACCTTCCCAGGAAGACCGTCACTGCTCTTGACGTCGTGTACGCTCTCAAGCGTTCCGGCCGTACCCTCTACGGCTTCGGTGCCTAAGCTTGACTCACCTCAACGTTAGTAACAGTTGTGCAAACTTTGGCCTCACTTCGCTGACTATGGATACTACAGATTCATCTACTGATGCTGATGATACTGCTGTGTACGCTACGATTGCAATGCGAAGACAATTGGTTACCTGTGGGTATGATTCATGTGCATGTACCAGAATCCGGTTACGTCGACCAGATAGGACTGTATATACTATACTATGGACATGTGTCTGAATACGCTCCAAGGGCGGCCTCGCTCTACGCGAAGTAATTGTTACTGAGTCGATATTGCGATTCAGAAGTAAATTCACGGGACCCAAGGTAACGCTACGATTGTGGTGCGACTGGTGTCCATCCCATACAAAGCCAATATCCCTCACTAGATTCCGAACGACTGGAATCAGGTTTTATGAAATGTACTCTCCGGAAGTTAGGCTCTAGCTTCTCTATGCGGAAGCGGTCGGCCAGAGGGTGCGCAAAGTGCTTCAGACTGTATACCCGAAATGACTATCATGCTGAGGAACACGATGACAAAATGATTGAGGTACTCACACCAGTGCACCTCCTGCGGCCTTCGTCCTGTCATTCGTGACACGTAGATGCTTCTCCGCAAAGGAGAAGACAGCGTTACAAATGTCCAGGCTTGCCTCAACATCGCGTATACGGTTTCCCGTAAAGTTAGCTGCCATGTCTGATAAGAGCACGTCTACATTACCACCTGCTCCGCGAGGTGATGGTGGCAAGAGAGCGTTTATACGAGACTCCGCTTCCGGTGAGAGGAAATCCATTTGAAGAGTCTGTACACCTGGTATTGGCACTATGGGTAAGAGGTCCACGGCAATGATGGTGCCTCGCCCTCGTTCATTGAGCCCTAATTCCGAGGACGGTGAGTGTGCCATGGACTGATTGTCCAGACCGAACAATTCATTCATGATATCAACCTCTATGTCGTCCTCTTCAGGCTCTTCCCTAGACGATTCCGCGTATGCAGCTTTGCCCTTTCCTTTCCGTTTCTTTCCCACATGATCGCCACGCTTTTCTCTTTCGCGGACGGGTTTCTCGAGGTCGTCTCTAAGCCATCCCAATCTCCATGCAACGACTTGACTCCAACTACCCGGTGCAGCACCTAGATCTACGACAGACTGGTCATTGCGAGAGAAGAGGTGGTACTTTTCATCGAGTTCGAGAAGTTTGAATGCCGAGCGTGCACGATATGATATCGGGTTCTCGGTGCGTTTGCGGACGAAAGGGTCTCGGGATTGTCTTGAAAGCCAGGATTTGGACGATGAATGAAGTTTAGGGGATGATCGCAAAAGAGTGGGTGAGAATGGTCGCGACATAGAAGGGTACGAACTTCCGAGTCGAGCTTTCTCGTCTCAAAAGCCTACAGACTCAACTCACGTGCGCCAGCGCCTGGGACGCCCTTCGTGCTGGGTACGAGACCAGCAGCTGTTCGGGTTGGACGCTCGAGCAAGGTTGATTGTTTATCGCTACCATCTTCCTACCTCTTGCGCCTTTTGAAGTGCTGCAGACCAACCGTTCAAACCACCGAACATCCAGAAACATAGGCAATGTCTTCCAACAATATGCCACAGGCTCCCAGAAGTACCATGGACCAGCCTGTGTATGAACCGCTCGACAATACCGAATGGTGGATGAAGATGAACAAAGTCATCCGTGGCATGGATGAAGCAAAGATCAAGGACTATAAGGAGGATATTGACACCCTCTTGGTATTCGTGAGTCTATCGCTTTCGAGTCGTCTCTTATCGTCGTTGATCTGACCCATGGGCGCAGGGTGGTTTGTTGTCTGCCGTCATGACGACTTTTCTCATAGACTCGTACAAGTCCCTTAGCGAAGATCCCTCCGTTTCCGTTGTTCGGGCTCTTGCCCATATTTCTCAGCAAATGCAGAGCCTCGCTGCAACCTCCGGAGCGATGAATAGCATTCCCGCACTGCCTGATCCTCCGCCCTTTTCCCCTCCGGCGGCGGCTAAAAGAACGAATGTTCTTTGGTTCGCCAGTTTGATCCTGGCGCTCATGTTTACTTCCTATAGCATTTTGGTTAAACAATGGCTACATGAATACCTTGCTGGTGACTACGCTTCTCCCCAAGCACAACTTCGAGTGCGCTGTTTCCGCTACCCTGGACTGATTCGATGGAAAGTGTTCGAGTTTGCATCAATATTGCCGCTTTTGCTGCAATTGGCACTGGGCCTCTTCCTCCTAGGATTATGCTTTTTTGCATCCTCGATTCATAGGAGCATAGCATTGACCAGTATCCCGTTGGTTGGCTTCTGGATCATCCTTTTGATAATATCTGCTATAGCACCTGTGTTTTCTCCACAGTGCCCATACAAAACCACATTCCTCAAACACATTTTGAAAAGGATACGAAGGCTACTTTTCCACTTTGCACCATATCACAGACTATATGTCACACTTCATCAATCATCACCACGAGATTCTGCTTATATAACAGATGCTCTAGGGCCTTTGACTATATCATCTGAAAAACTGCTTGAAGAAGATGATGCAGCAAAGCAAGAAGAACTTGTTTGCTCTATGCTTACTGAGGTTGATGCCATACATATTGATGATCATCTTATCTGCTCTGCTCTACAAGATCCAGTATTTCTTAAGTCTGAAAAGGAATCAGACATTGTGGATATGTTATTGAAGCTTATAGCACATAGACTTCAGACTACTAGACTCCAAAATTCAATCATTGATCTACATACTTTATCCAAGCAATTTTGGTTTACGATAGTAACTGTTGCTTCCCACACTTTACTCAATCATACTCAAGAGTATCAGATTAGTCAATGGAGATTATATGCTCTAACTATTCTTTTGTCCAAGTCAACTTATAGCTTGCCTTCTGAGGCTACTCAGGCAATCACCACATGTGTTTTCAAAAAACCTTCAGAAGTAGCATATCTTTTGAGCAGAAGTAATCAAATCTGTACTATGGCAATCATAGAAAAGATGATAAAAAACATCAAGCTATCTTCAAGAGATTCCATATCCTGGGACAAATCAGATATATTTGAATCAGGTTCTCATATAAGTCAGGCACTTATTGAAAATAATCTTGATCATATTGCTATCATTAAATATATACATGTGCTTGGTACTAGAGAAACTAATCAAAAGCCTATGTTGATACTATTTTTACATAGTCTGTCAGAAAATCTTATTGGAAAAGTGGTGGATAATAAAGACAATAAAACCATGGTTAATGAATGGCCTATATGGCTACAAAAGTATATCATCAGAGCTATAGAGTTACGTAAACTATCAGAGAGATTTATAAAAACCTTTATAATCTGTTGGAACATAAACTTTATAGCACTTAGTGATACACTTTGTGATTCAAAGTTGATTGTTAAAGATGGTAATACTATCTTTATATCAGAAGTGATCAGATTATTGGCTAAGAAGCCAGATGAAGCATCACTCACAAATGCTATAAGTGCATTACATCAATCATTTATATCCTCATGGGGAAGTACAATCATAGAAAAGTTACAGATATATCTACTTGATATACTATCTAAGAAATTCAACAAAGAAATCCTAAATATTATTAATCATCCTGCTAATGAAAAAAATGAAGTTGTAAAATATGCTATTGTTCTTTTGGATATATATAATTCACATGCAGTAATACATGATTTATCTACTATTGAGGATATTTCTGATCTACATGTTTCTGCAACAATCTCTCATAAAACAATTATAAAAAAGAGAATATCTGATATAGTGTCATTTATAGCAGAGATTCTGAATACAGAGATCAATTCTCAAAGAAATTATATCAACTTTTCAAAAATTATATGGTATCCATGGATGAAGCAAGCTATGTCTATACTCGTGAATTCAATACATCATCATAACCCAAGAATTCTTGAATCTACTATAGAACTATGCTTCATATTAGACTTCAACACTCTACAAACTATCATCATTAATAGCTCTAATAATTTATATTTTGTCAAACAGCTGTTAAGAAGATTTACTAAACCTGATACTCTTGAACTCTCACGTAGTCATATGCAGACACACAATACAGATATTTTGACTCTAATTCAACAATATTTCAAAGAACTGCTATGTAACTTCAACTGTCAGCATAATAACTTATCAGAAACTTTGATCATACATAAGTCAATGATAACTATTGAAGACTATGATTTTTTCATCAATCTACTTTCTGAAAAACTTAGTGTTGAAGATAATAGGAATAGCTTTCTTGAATTATGGAAAATTTTAGAGATTTTAGTTTATGTTCATCAAGACATTCAAATTAATATCTCTGATAAAGAGATAGCCTTGAATAACTTAAAAGCTGTGTTACTTGTAAATCCTTTAGAGGAGAGTATTTGGCCAGAACTTATGCATGATCCCTTTTTGCCAAAATGCAACTCTGCAATAAGAGTTAAATCATTTACATCATATATTAAGTCACATTGTACAGTTCCTCTCATTCTTTGTAATCACTTAAGAACAATTATAACTATTTCAGAGATTTTTATCAAGGCATCTGTCAGAGGTATGTCAATATTATAAACTTCTATTACAGCATACTAATCTTTGTTCAGAGAAACAATTGATACTTCATAGCCTTCTACAGTATCTAACCTCAGACATCAATGCTGACTTACCAGAGTATCATACTTGCTTATCTCTTTGTTATATGCTTTTGATATTAGTCCTCAAAACCTCCAGATATTCATCTCAACTTAGTTCTTCACTAATCAGAGAATGGAGACATGTATGGGAAATTTTGAGCGTAGCTCTATCTAAACTCTTGCAATTGGAAGATGCCAATACATATTATTATATCTCTATAGCTCAATCTTGTTGGCAAACTGCAATTAGCTTAGAAACTATATCATCTATCACTATATCTAGACATTGGTCAGAGACTATTCTATTATATGGAACTGGATCTAGTCACTTCCCAAATGATTTCTGTAATAATCTATTCAGAATTGGTTATCTGAATAAGTATAGTTCATCTTCTTCATCCATGTTTAGAAGTAAGTTCCTTTCTACTCTTAAAACATAGAGAGCTAACTATGCTTAATAGAACAACTCAACTCTGTAACAAACATGCAGTTCAAACATCTTGATTTAGCTAGTACAGAAGGAGAAAGAAGGAGAAAGCTCTTAAATACTGGCAGATATAAAGAGAACTGATTGTATCATAGTAAAAAGATTGAGACCAACTTTGATATATAACTCACTTGAAATATAATATTAAGATCCTTCCATTGTACATATCACAGTGTACCAAAATGGAGTATCTCAAGATTGTATTAAGGAATATCTCCAGATGTTGCAATGGCGGCCAATGTCTTAGTGCTTGACTGCTTTCTGCATCTGTAATAATCACCCTCTTTTCTTCTGTGTTTTCTTTGACTTGCGTTCACTGTCAGAGCCCCGCGGGGACTGTGTGTCGCGCCCCGTCCTCTTCCCCAACCGCTTGTTCTGCACTCGTAACAGCGCCCGCTTCGTCTCGCCGTCCGGGAACGCGGCCAAATCAAAGTAGTTAGCCGCGTACTCTAATAGCCTGGGGGAAACGACACAGTGGTAAGCGACACATCCTTATCGTGCGACGTGGCAGGGGGACGTACCATTCCGGTTTGACAGTAGTCACAGTTCGAATGTATGGCCGGGTCGTGAGCACAAACTCGTTGAAGATCACCCATTCAGGTGTCGAATCCAATCCACAAGAAGGATGCAATGCAACAACCTATGACATATGTTCAGCACAATGACCTCAGTCAGCAGGTTCCCAGCATCATGTCATAGGAACCGAAACCTACCTGATTATCTTTCACAGTCAAATACATGTTCTTCTCGCCTTCTTTGTGAGCCACCTGCATGAAATAGCCACAGACGAGCGCCTTCCGCACATTCTCGTACAACTTCCGCTCGTCTTGCGTCGAAACCAGGTCGACCTCAAACTTCTCCATAGTACGCGTGAGCTGCGTCCTCACATTGTCGGCCTGTGCCAAGGAACGCGCGGACAGGTAGTTGTTCCATGCCCAGCGATTGTCGTGTTTATCTAGACGGTTAACGTGTGTTTACGTACATGTGAGAATGGAGGTGGGGCGCGGTGACTAAAGGGGGGTGCTTACTTTGGGCATAATGGTCATAAACGTTCAATAGCGTCAGATGATCTCCATCGGGCACAGTGAACATGGCTTTTGCAGCGTCGGCTTCCCGACGTTGGTTCGGAGGACGAAGCCACACATTCGGGGCTAATCACATGTTAGCGCGCTGTTATATCGGAGACGGACTTCTGACCCAACGTACCGGAAAGCATAGCGACGATTGTGAGGATCTCGTTGCTGCAGTTGAACTCGGGACTGACGATCAGCATCTTCAACATCTACAAATAGCCTGTTCAGCGGATACGTAACAGGACACAACGGAAAAGAGCTCACCTGGGGGTCGAGAGGGAATTCTGCCATGATAGCACCGAGAGGTGTTAGATTCCCCTCATCGTCCAGGGCCGCGAGGTAGTTCAGCAGTTCGAGTGCCCGTATTAGTGTTTCTGACGCGGGGGCGTCGACATAATCGAACCGAACCAGATCCTTGATGCCCAACTTCACCAATTCCAGCACTGTATTTGCCAGATTGCTCCGCAAAATTTCCGGGTGAGTCTGCTCTTCTAGCTCTTTCATAAAGTCCTTCTCTGTGTACAGTCGGAAGCATTTCCCGGGCCTCGTACGACCTGCACGTCCAGCTCGCTGCTGCGCAGATGCCTTTGAGATAGGGGAGACGAGCAGAGATTCGACACGAATTCGAGGGTTGTACACCTTCTGCTTCGAGAAACCCGGGTCGACAACATAAACGATACCGTCGATGGTAAGCGACGTCTCTGCGATGTTTGTCGAGATAATGGCTTTTCGACCAGGGGGTCCACCGGGGGTCCTGGGAGGTGGTGGCGGGTCGAATATGCGTTGTTGCTGCTGCGGGGGAAGTGACGAGTAGAGCGGTATACACACGAGGGGTCCAACTGAATCTGGGTCCTGATTCACAAAATCATCTGCCTCCGCCTTGATCTTCCGGCATGCGTCCTCGATCTCCTCTTCTCCAGTCAAGAACAGCAAGATATCTCCTGGCTTCTCCGCTCTATGAATCATCAAGACAGTCCGAATAGCGGCTTCGACATAGTCGGGTTGCGGTTCTTGTGTATGAGACACCTCTACAGGATGCGTACGACCGGGGACCTTGAATAACGGCGCAGTCTCGCCCTTCTTTAGCGCAAAGTACTTCTGGAACTTGAGCGCGTCCAACGTCGCGGACATGACGATGATTTTCAAGTCTGAGCGCCGCCGTGCGAGGTCTTTCAGGAGACCCATAAGAATATCGGTAGCGAGAGTACGTTCGTGTGCCTCGTCAAGGATGATGGTTGAATACCGGTTCAGGTCGGGATCGTTCATCGCTTCTCGAAGAAGCATACCGTCCGTCATGTATTTCAAGAATGTCGTACCGGGCTCTGTCATATCTTCGAAACGAATGGAATAACCGACTTGCTTTCCAAGGGGTACTGCAATAGCGTGATATCAGCATTCCCATCCCCAAGAAATATCACGGATGACGCACCGTCCATTTCATCCGCCACACGCTTCGCCACTGACATGGCTGCCACTCGTCTAGGCTGTGTACATGCAACCATCTTCCCTCTTGTATGAGGGAGATCTGAGTAGCATACGAACTGAGGGATTCTGGGCGCAATAGTGGTCAGCTTGCCATCTTCTGGAAACAAAACATGCACGATGAACCCTTACTGCGTCGTCTTCCCCGTACCGGTTTCACCGACCAAAATCATTGTCTGGTTTTTGTCGAACTTGACGGGGATTTATCAGTCTATCTTGCTGCGATGTAGGAGGAGGCTCTGTCACATTCATAACGCAACTTTGACCTCTCCCCTTCGGAAACGATCAAATTCTCTATCACTCCACTCACCATTCTGTAGAACTCATCCATCTGAGCAGATACGGGCAATTTCTTTCTGACCTCCAATATCTTCTTATACTGTGGTGTGAATGGTTGTTTCGTAAACGGGTTGATGTCTCCATTCTGTTGGTCATTATGCAGGAGGCCGTGCGTCAAGGATCATTCTCGGCATACCATGACTCTTCGTGCTTGCTCAGCGGAGACATGTCGCGGTAGGAAGCCATAGAATGGTTCCTTGAGGTTGCCGTTCGAACCAGAGGCCTTGTTGACGGGCGGTGCTCGCGTATATGTATTATCAGACATCTTGTAGAGAGGTAAGTAGTGTCGTACTCTGATGTCTGCGAGGACGAGTACATAGTTGGGGCCTCACGATGGGTCACAGATAATCGTTTCGACGAAGAAGGAGACTTTTCCCCACCACGGCTCGAAGCACGAGTGTGACAGTCAAGTCAAACCTTGTGCTTCTACTGGCAGAAAAGCGGCGGTCATCGCCAGTTGGGGGGTCAGTGATTTTTACGCGGAGGGACGCGCGAACGCCCGCGCGCCCGCGCAGAGACGCGGACTCTTTACGCGCATCAAAGCGTGCGTTGACGCGCCATCAACGCGCCATCGTGCCTCGTGACCACTACATGTTCTCGTTCTCGTATCAGAATGAAGCGCATTTAATGCCCTCTACATATTGCAAAGGCTCAAAACTCGGTATACAGCTCCGCACTGGTAATGTGAATCGTTCTCACTCATTTCTATTTCCATTCTAACTGCAGGGAAGAGAGTTGACATGTCTTTCTCAGTAATCTCGAGACCCGCGCCCTAGATCATGTGAGCTGCGCTGCTGACGCGCCGAGGCTTCTATGCCGCGTCTCCACCGCGTTGATAGCACCTTTTACGCGCAATCGACGCGTATTTGTTGTCATGTGATTCGCGTCTCTTACGCGTAAACGCTCCTGCGACGCTTCTGTGCCGCGTCTACTGACGCGTCTCCACCGCGTCCCTGTGCGACCAACGCGTCCTCGACGCGGATCTTCTTTCACATGATCCGCGTCCTCAACGCGTCGACGCTGCACCTCTTGCGCGTCGAACCAATACGGCGCTTAGGGTGCGTTTTCAGATTTCCGACTCTCGAGACTGAATCTGCGTTATTGAATGCACTGTGACTGTGATCCTTTGTGTGAGGTTAGGGACTCTTGTATATTCCCATGTAAACTCGTTTATTGTCATCCAACATTCGATACCATGACACTGAAGGGACTGATTGTGCGATGTGTTGAATACATTCAAAATGTATCTAATTTGACACAGTGCAACTAATGGTGCATTTTTCATTACTGTCGACTTGAAGCTTAAGCTTGAAGGCCTGAGAAACCTTGCATGAACTTTAGGACTTTTGCGCCATGGACCAAAGCTTATCCCCTGCTCGGCAGAAGCTTTGCTCAAGCAAGCACTCTGTCAAATTATTACCAGTACTATGTACAGCTGGATACCAGTAGTATACATATGATTGGGTCTCTAATTTGGAGTGGGGGAAACTTCACTGTACCGACAATGGCAGCAAGTATCCGCCTTGAAGTTGCCAGGCTATGTCACACCTAATATAAGTAAGTGACATTGATGCACTTTCCGTCACTTGCCCCACGGGAAAATGTCCTCGCACTCAATAAAGTACTGTGAACTGTCGGCATTAGTGAAGGGAAGCGCTCAACTTACGCGTTGTCGTCGACGCATCCAACACATCATGCCCGCCCCATCGACGCGTCGGTGCAAGCACGTGCAACTATCGACGCGCCCTGCCGCGTCTCTACGCGTAAGAGCAGACGCGGAGCGTCTATCCGCGTCTCTGCGCGTCCCTCAAGACTCTGCGCGTAAGCCTACGCGTAAATTTACAGGCCCCCGCCAGTTGGGTGCTAAGGATGATGCTGTCACCTGTATATGATTCCATAAGTACTGCTCCGGTTTCGCAAAAAATCTGGGTGATCTGACGGATTCCCTTTCGTCTCTGCCCTTTGTTTCAACGATATTGGAAACGTTGAATATGGGGGTTTCGGGTAGTGTTGCCGTTAAGGGAGATACAAGGTACCTCAAGGTGTCGGAGTTTCTACCTCAACCATACCTCACCTCGTTTCACCTTGAGGTGACTCTTAAGTTACACGTGGTGAATCACCAAATAAGGTATATACAAATCTACAGATCTCAACGTCGAAAGGGATTTTGCATCTGGTCAGTCGAGAGCGTTGAGTAGTACTACTAGTACTGTACAGTGTACCGCATACAGTGTTATGGAAATATCAAAAGCTCCTATCTATTGTACTGGTGCATTTATGGTAGCAGTTGCATTGGCCCTAAATGCTTTGGTGAAGAACGCTCCCGAAGACTTTCAATGTCCCCCTCTGCCATCAGGGCGGCACAATCCTCCTCCGAAATACCACACTCTTCCGCAGTGGGCGCAGCCAACTCTGACCTGTCAGAGACTCAGTGCTCTGAGGACCAGAGAATCTAGTAAACAAGATGCGAGATGTTCAGTAGACAATAGTGTATTGTAGGACGTAGGATCAGCGAGGCATCAGCAAGATATTGAGGCAAATTGACCGTACGATGAGGTGAAGGTACCTCAAGGTGAAGTGCCGAGATGCCGGTTACCTTGAGGTACCTCGACCTCAAGGTACCTTCCCTCTACGGCAACACTAGTTTCGGGAACGAAGTGAACGTTTGAATTTGTTCAGCGCTATAAGCGACTTTGCAGTCACGTGCACGACCCTCGAATAATCGCCTGAACATTGAACAAACCCCTCCCCTCCGACAACTCGCCCTCCTCAAGTCTCCTTTGAGTACTAATCCTCAAGCTTCAAGCCGTTTAAGTGGCAGCTCTGCTTTACTCTGGCAGGGGGGAAATATCTTGCACTTGCGGCCTCAGTATTCCCCTTACGATGGACTGCACCTGCAACGCTCTGCAACGTATGACAATGTCTGACATAACCGCCCTCCCGGTCAAGGGCGGAGTTCCGACACTGAATCATCGTTGGTACATGGCCTTTTCTATTGCCGGCGTTGGCGACAAACCCACAGGAGGCTGATTACCTTGAGCTTTCCCCCTCACGACCTCTGGTACCTTTACGGTCGTGACTGTGTCTTCCTGTGCTCGTCTTCGCCTTCCAGGGGTACTACTTACCCCAGAATGCCTCGCCCTTCTGTTTTGTCTACCGCTCTCGATATCAGGCCCTCCTATGCTTGGTTCTCTCGCCCAACAGGCCCAGCGCGTTCTCGGGGTGATGAAATTCCCGTAGCTGAAAGCACAACTCATGAAACGGATTTCAAGCTACCAAATTTATCCTCGCTGGTAGTGGTGCTAGTAACCAGCGGGTTGCTCCAGGTAAGTTGTATATCGCAGGTAACGATACATCGATGTCTTTATGACTTAATGTGTTAGATATCTTTCTTCATCATTGTCTCTTCGTCCAATTTGTATGCAGAGCATTTGGGAGGAAGCGCGACGTTCTCTGGCCTAGTAATCGGTATCCCGACGGTTTTTTCTGGCCTCTCTCTTCTCCCCCTGATGAAATACGATCAAGGTTAGTCAGTTTCTTCCTCGTGCATTCCTCACAACTCACATTACATAACGTTTGTCGTCCAGGAGGATATCGTAGACCGCTACACTTTGCCTGCGGTTCAGCCCTATTGGGACACATCCTATACGCGCTCGCATATCGTGCAAACTTCCTTTATCTCATTCTCTTGGGCCGTATTGTCTCTGGCTTTGGTTTCACCTTCTGGATGTACTCTAAGCGATATTGTTCTGATTCCCGCATCGTTGGAATTCGTAGACGGACAACATTGGCCAGTTGGCTGGTCATCGGACAAGCAATAGGCTTCAGCCTCGGACCATTTGTCGGTGGAGTGTTGTACGCACCCATTCCGCGTTCCTATAGCGTTTGATTGACTTCTCGTGAACAGGTACAGAGTCGGCTTTGCGAATGCCGTCTTTAACGGGTATACTTCGCCGGCGTGGATCATGGCCGCCGTGTGGGCAATCTTCTGGATTGTTGCTACACTCCTCTTCGAAGATGTGCCCCATGCTCCTCCGTCGGACAACGTAGAGCTCTCCACCGTTCAATCCTCCGCTGCTCCCGTTGAACTTTCGCGCGATGCTTCCAACCAGTCCAAGAACTCATCGTCCATTCAAGTTACGAATGTGGAGACCTCCTCTCAACAACCAGAACACTTCTCTATGAACGCAGCGCAATGGGGAGTCACAGCCACAATGTGTTGGTTCGCCATGACTTGCTTCTTCACCCTAGGAGCATGGGAGGCAAACATTCCCATCTTTACAGGATCGAATTCGCCACTGTCGCCCTTCCATTTTTCGCCTTTCGCAGCAGGCAACATGATCGCACTGGGCGGCGTTTGCACCTTTCCTTTCCTCCTCGCCAACGTCTTCTTCGCAAGAAAGCTTCAAGATCGTGTCACTCTTGCTGTGGGGACCTCGCTGGGCAGTGCCGGGCTGTTCATCGCACTTGCGATCCTCAACACGCACACAGTGAACTACGGCAGTCTCTTCATATGTTGGTTCTTGGTCGCCCTTGGCTTCAATCTCGCCAGTACGGTTACGCTGAGCTTACTTTCGAAACAATTGCCCAGCGAATGGAACACGCGGACGAGTTTGGCCATTCAGTATAGCAATTATGCTGGAAGGGTGACTGGGGCTGTGTGGGGAGGTGCTGGATTAACCGTGGGCATGTCGGGCTATGTTGGGCTGCAAATAGCCATCGTCGGAATCGGAGCGATAATGTTCATGACTTTGTGGAAGAATTTGAAGGCAAAAACCGGATAATCGAAAACTGGCTGACAGCAAGTACTGTACGTATCTGCGTCGTCGACCCTGTAGTAAGTAATGGATGTGAGTGCTTGTATTTCAATCACAGTTCCTACTGCGTTTACATTATTGTTTGTCATAGGTACACCAAAATGTGATATGCACATGTATTGATAATGTCCATTCCACGAACATGCTCCGAGCAAATCGGCTTGTACGACCACTCTCAACTCGATATTCGGTCTCGGCTGTCAGAGGAGGCGTACGTCTGGAGTATGAAACTATGAACTGAATATGACCCGGACGAGCACTTGACGGCTCTCGTCCAGGAGTTCACGGACAGCAACGCAATTAGAACTTGAAGGCGATGTAAAAGCTCCACGCACGCTTATAGCCCCCATCTTCGGACAAATAAGCTCCGCGTGTCATTTTTCACGCATCATCACTTGGACTTGCTGAACTCCGTGCAGCGTGTTGACATCGGAATCGTTGACCATTCAGTGGCGTTCACACAACAAGGCAAGTGAAGTAGACTCCTTGGTCGCGGGCTTTCCAACGATCAAATACTCTCAATATATATTGCTAACCGCGTACGTAGGCGTGCGTGCAGGTCGTTTGACGTTCGCAAGCTCGCTTTCACTGTCCATCATGTAGCTCAGCATGCATCATGAGAACCCACCAGATTCCGCGCAAGCTTGTTACACAGTTACACAACGTCGCAACCCGCCGGCGCCACAAGGCCGTCCAATATACTCTGACCATACACCCATCACACATTAGACGCCGCCACTGTGAAGGTGGTCAGGCGAGCCATAGCGAGGCCCTGCCAGGGCAAATTGGAAGTCCCATCGACGGTGTGCTGTGCCCTTCTTGGCGTTGTGCAGTATATAAAGCCCTCATTGCTGCTGCAGTCACCTCAACAATTCGTTCTTACTTTCCAACGAACAACTTTACCCTTCTTCCCAAGAACTCGCCTGTCATGTTCGCTTCCCTTGTTACCCTCTCCGTTGCTCTTACCGCTTCCCTCACAGCGGCTGTCCCCCTCGACACCGTTACGAGGCCTATGGTGCCCAACCTTGGACCATGGTGCGACGGACTTGGTGGAGGCGCATTTGACACTGCGAGCGGGTTCTCCCTCACTGCCTTCAGAACCTCGGGGGACTCCACCGGCATACCCATCATTACTGCCTCTTCAGGATCTACCTCTCAAATCAATTCCGGAGTCTTAGCAGTACGTGTATATTGTGAAACTCAGATGTGTCACGACTAATTCAAATCTTGTATAGGACCCCGCCTCTCTCCCGAGCCCCGCCTCCGATTTTACATTGGCTACCACCTTTAACCTGTCGGAGGGCAAGCTTCTTCCCTCCCCCAACTTCTACAACCAACCTGTCGCCGATATCGACGTTCAGCCTGGCAACGCGATTAGCTTCGCCTTCAGCAACACCCAACTCCCTGCCGCTGCTCAGGTGTACTGCGCTGCTGTACGTTTCTGACTTTCGTCGCGTTCAAGATGATATTCTAATACCTTGGTTGCTTGTTTCCAGGCTATCACGGACGCCAACGGTGGTTTTGCTCCCATCCTTGCTTTGCACAACGACGTCGATTCCTTCTCCATCTGCACGGAGAAATTCGGCAACCACCCCATGAATTTGGTTGTCTACAAGGCATCTGCTGACTCGGAAAGCTTCGACTTCTCGACTTGCTTCCCCGTTAAGTTGCAGCTTGTTGGCGTTTAAGGGATGATGGGCAGGATTCTCACAGAGGATGAGATTCGCTTCATTGGCGAGTGACTCGTGGCCAAGGATTTTCTTCATACGGACCTTTTTTACATTGACAACGTTTGGACTATGCAATCACTACCTCTCATTTCTGGACTCAGTACACTTGATGTTAGTTACATCTATAATATCCTCCCTAACGAATACCAGTGCAATTTGGATTTGGTGTTATGTGTCTCCTCGCCGTGATGGCGATGACAAGCTGGAAACACGGACAACCGGTACGAATGGTGGGTCGCGCAGCATTTTAACGCTTCGCTTTCTTCGGCGGTCTTCCTTTTGTTTTCGCCGAAGTTTGGGGCTGAGAGTCGTCCTCAGGTTGAGATAGATTCAGCATATCTCCCTCATGTAAGTATGTTATGAAGGATCGGATGAACGGCTCGTAGTCGTGAGTCCGACAGATATAGTCAGTCTATGAAGCACGTCATTAGTACAACACACTTCACTAGGAAGTAAAATTCACGAACGTTCGTTTTCTTCGACTTCGCAATTTCTTCTTCTACCGCCACTTTGGCCGACATGGCGGACTGAATACACCTTTCCCAGGCTGCCGCGAGAGATCTCGCGGGCATGTCCAATATTTCCATGTCCTGTTGCAGCTTCCTAGATCCAAAGTCGGTAGCATACGTTGGACCAGGTGAAGAGTCATGAATGGGTGTCGTGAATACCTGATCCGCCGTCGCTAAAAGTTCCGCATTGACCTGTCGATATGAATTCAGCAGACTGAGACGTAGATACGGGCGAAATATGTACCTGTTTTGTCCATGCATCACCATGCAATTCTTTCAACCGTCTTTCTAATGCGGCTCTCTCTCTCTTCAGCAATTCCAGCGCATCACTTGTTTTGACAAATTGGTCTTCCACGATAGCCAAAAGGTTGAATTGGATCTGGTCGCTTGCGCCCCCATCGAGATGTCTCCCCATTCTTATCTGAAGGGCAGGTCGCACGACGTCCATCCATCCATTTCTTGGATTTTGCGCGCCGTCTTGTGCAGACGGAATGTCGCCGACCTCAAGGGCGCCAGAGATACGCAATCCGTCCAATTCCCAGACTTTGCCTTTATACGGAACATAACCTATGAAATGATAGCTTTCTTGCCTTGCCTTCTCAGTGGATTTCCTTCGACGACCACCGCTCAATCGCGGTTTCTGTTTCTTCGTGGACTTGTTTTTGTTCATGGCTTCTTTCTTCTTTCTCTCTTCGACTTCCTTCAATGTTCGCGTGGCGATGGTTATACGTGCCGCGCGTATGTCTGCCGGCCTAACAAACATTTACCTACTGTATGATGGAATATGCATTAACACTAACCTGGCTAACGAGTTCTGCGCCTCACGAATAAATGGGCAGTTAGTGATGGAAAGCCCTTTCATCTACAGCTTGTTAGTTTCCCTCGTCATTGAAATTGGCAGAACAACGCACCACAGCACTCATCTTCGCGGTGTCCTCATAAAAGTGTCGCAGGTCGTACTTCAACTCTACATCTCGACAGTTGAATATAATATTCAGAATGGCTAAAGAGGCACAAGCATCATCGCTGACTTGATTTGCGAACCATATGTCCTCAGCATCAGGGTCGGGCATGTCATTGTCGCCCTCTGGTTCTTCCGCAGATTCCTGTTGGCATACATAACAGAAGATGAGACCGCGAGGGTCTAGGTGGTCGACAGCCCATGGCTCGATATTGTATAGCTCTATGACTTCCAAACCTTGCACACCGAGCTTTCGTAGAAGCATGGTAAAGACCCCTATGTAAAGCATAGATTAAGTCCCGTCATGCAGTTGTAAATCGAAGCGTGCATACCTGGATCTGACTCGACGACTGCAAATGGTTCACCGACAAGGTCCATGCTTGACTCAGATGATTCGTTTTCGGGTCGAACAGCGTGACCACTTGATTCGGCGTGAACATTCATCTGGGCACCCTGTTAAAAACAGCTCATGGTACCGGGCAGATTGGCTTACCTGTTCGAACATAAGCTCTGCTACTGTACACTGTTGAAACTTGAAAGGCGTTCACGCGTTGCGGAGAATATTGTTCAAACATACCGCATTGCCCGATTTGGTAATAGCACCCGAGGCGGGCGACGCGCGTGAGCCTGAGAGTCAGACGGTGCCAGTACTTGGTGATCGGACGAGCATTAGATCTCTACCCTCCCAACCCCCAAAGCCGAGGTCCATCTAACGATTCGGGCAACTGCAGAAGGAACAGCATTTCGTGCAGACACGATAAGTCCTCCAATACATACAGCTTGTTTCTGATGCGGTGCGTAGCAGAGTCTGGCACGTTTGAACTTGTTGCCCTTAGTACGACCTCTAGTCAGATCCTCCGTATCGCATAGCATCATATTCAAGGCTGTGCACACTCTTAATCAGCATCCCTTGACGTCTTGACCCTCTGTGGTGGTAGGTAAATCGAAGGTAAAGTGCTTCTAGGTGGTGAATGCTTCCTGTAATAACACTTGTCGCATGCAGCGAAGATGTCAAACCGGGATTGGTTGAACTACGATATCGTGCAGCATATTGTCCACCAGCTGCCACTCAAGGACGCATTGCAGTTGGCAGTTATATCTCGTATGTTCTACGAGGCTGCCACGCGTTATGCCCTACGTGATGTAGTCATTGGTTACGGTGCGCGAAAAGTTAGCCTTTTCTGCGCTTTCGTGTTAGCCGATAGTAGTCGACCGCTGTTGCTCCGAACACTCGTTCTTCGAGGCGGAGTAAAAGACCAGCCTGCTGTCGAGGCTCTTGCTGCGGTGCTATCAGCTGCTCGCGGCCTCACCCATCTCGATATCAATGACTATCCTGCCGCAATTCGTAAAAATCAGGACTTACTGCAAGCTATTTCGTCGCTCACCTCCCTGAGGGTACTCGTATTACGCGATATCCTGTACTCGCCACACACGCTTCTCTCCCGGATGGCGAGCGACCTGAAATCACTCACGCTCATCTTCTATGGCATGGATGATTACCGTGTCAAAATCCCACCAAACTTTCCTGGACTAGAGTACCTGGCGCTATCCTATTGCGATGTGTCAACTCGCACCTTTGGTGGTTATGTGTGGCCTAATGTTCGGTCCCTTCGTTACGACAATATTGATATCGGGGATATCGAAGCAGCACGACGGGCCTTCCCTAACGTCCGTGAACTATCTATATGCCGCATATTTGGGCCCTTTGTTGTGGATTGGGCGAGCCTCGATCATGTCATTGCAGATCGCGAGGTTCTAGGACTAGTTACATTCGCACAACCCGCTCGTCGTCTCACAATTCCGGTTGACGAGCCCTGGGAGAGAAGAGATATTGCTCAGAATGTCATCACAATATCTCCAGTAGTCCTTTCGACCCCCTATGACCCAGCCATTATTGAAGCACTGCCTCACTGTCCTCGACTCAAGTACTTATGTCTCATCATAAATGAGGATACATCTGCGGAAAACGTCTTCAAGATTCTGGTTAGTAGAAGCCACCCTCGCTTGCATGCATATGCTTACGCTGTGGTTCACTAGGACATCCTTCCTCAAATGGTTGGAGACCTTTCTCTGACGGCGTTCTGTCTTCGCATTCGGAGGCCCTACGAAGTGGCCTATAATGACATCGATGATGTTGGCTCCCCTCATGTTCCAAATTTGCCTACGGCCATTGTCGAGTCTCTCCCGAGAATACGCTATGTTGGGTTCGATTTCGCCAATCTTTCTGAACCCAACCCTGAGTGGTGGTTCAATGCGCGGAAACAAATCACGGGCACTGCTCCCGAAGATCTGGAGCTGAACATTCACAAACCGCCAAAGTGCACTTTTCCCGTTATCACCCGAATTTTGGAAGAGATGGATGAAAAGACTGATGTGGATGCCGCAAGTATGCGATACACACTACCGCGCAAAAATGCATAATATTAACTTACCTTTCCAGTTTCCGCCAAGGCACCTTCAATCACCCACATGTTCGATGCTACTCCCCGTGCATTTATCCAATAATGCATGTCGTTGTAATTCACTGTTATCCTGGTTCTATCATCCTGGTTCTATCCATAACTCGATTTGGGAGCTCAGGCCTACCTGCCTTGGATTCCCTTGTTCTTTCGGCTGCTCTTCCGGGGTTTCCGTTCGAGAACAGTCTCGACACATAGCAACCGTCCTTGTTATGGATTAGTCGGACTTGCAACATCTTGCTCGGCCAATACAACACCCCCACACTTCTCTCCATAGTTCCACACAACCCAAATAACGTTCTCGGGGTAGATGATTGACCCTCCACGATCCATTCTAAATAGGCGGAAATTCTTGTCTCCTTTTGGATACCCTTCAGATACAGTCTTGGCGCCCAAACTCAGTTCACCTCCGCGACAAGCGAGTTTCTTGGAACCTTACCTCCTGATCACACATGTTCATTCATGCGGCTCGTTCAAACGGACAGTGTCTTACAGCGCAATGGTCGATAGGATAGAACGTTGCGTGCCTCTCGGAGTGGTACCCAAAATCCATTGTGTCCGAACCTAGGACCTTATACTAAGCCAACACGCGTCGTGCCGCTTGTCACCATCGCATTCTCTTCCTGACCTGTATATATACGTCTCGCTCCCGGGAGCAGTTCTGCAGAAAACGATATCGACTTCCTCTCTCAGCAGGTTCTGAGCCACCACTCTCATTCAAATCAGTACGTGATACCGACTACTTCCTAACTCAGCACTGACAATTCTCTCAGTCCAGGTCTATTATATCAATTATAACACCATGTCTCCATTCATTCCCCTTCCCCCATTCTCGCCGCGCACACAGCCGCTGGCAAACGCGCCAGCCATCGTGACCCACTTCGACGTCCTATACATGGTCATGGACTTCCTGACATCGCAGGAGGCCGTTCGCCTGGCCACGACGTGCAAAGCCTTCTATCCGGTCGCTATGCATAATGGAGTTCGAGACGTTGTCCTTGGGAACAATCCTGACAAGATAATATCGTTCTGCACGCTGATGCACAGCAAATTTAGCCCGTTGCTTATGCGATCGCTCGTTGTCGGCGGTATTCCTGATCCAGCCAGTGCCTCCTGTCTCTCCTGGCTTTTGCAGCGCACTTTCCATCTCGTCATGCTTGACGTCCCTATCCCAGATGATCTGTTTTGGGTACCTCACAATGCCGAACATCTCATCCGAACCATCCCAACCCTCCCTTCCCTCCAATCTCTCGTATTGAGGAGCGTCGACGAGGAACGCACACCTTACATCCTCTTGAACATGCGCAGCTCGCTCAAGAGTCTGGAGCTCTACACAGATGGTCCATTCGATGTAACAAAACTACCGCTATCACCAGCCACTTTCAGTCTCGAGCGTATCGTTTTCAATAGGGTCGACTGCACGAAGGACACCTTCATGAATGGTGTATGGCCCAATGTCAAATCGCTCAGGGTCGTACACTTCGCCCTGAGTTGTGAGGATGCATACAAGGCATTCCCGAATATTCGAGCAATCGACATGGTTGCATGCACGACTCTCATGCTCCCCGTTCCCTGGATGAACCTCGATCATGTTCGCGTCAGTTACAACATGAACATTCCTCAGTTCGTTCACCCGTGCCGACGTCTAGATATCCTGCAGGAGGAACGTGACTGCTTCCACCATAAGCACTCCGCGGAATATCTGAGAGATCAGCAATTAATTCACGGGGAGTACGGCGGCATGGAAGTGGACATCGAAAATTTCGTGGGGACACCACCCACGGACATGATGCTCATGGCCGGTACGAACATGATATCTTCGGGGGAACAAGAATACATGGCGGATGATGAGGGAGAAGGAGACGAATGCGAAGGGTGTAAAGGTTGCAAAATGCCTCTCCCTGATCTCTCTCATAACCTCGAGTCGCTCTGTCCTGTCGTTCTCTCCCAGCTCCCTATCAATATCCGTTTGGCGAACCCGTCCGTATACTGGCGCTTCGATCCACTTCAATCTGCTTGGCACAGGTTGCGCTACGTCCGAATCGTGATCGTCAATTTGTCAACCATAGATGAGCTTGTAGCCTGGTTTGTACGTGTTCGACTTACGGTCTGTTTTCTCAATTGTTTCATGACTGATATACACTCGCAGAAATCATTCAAACCCTACCTCTGGTCACTGGGAGCGATCTGTATCGGCGTGCGCAAGGTTAAGAACCTCAACGCCAGCAAGAAGGACACAGTCCATGCGTTGGTTAATGCGCTTCTGCCGCTCATTGTGAGCTCGGACTCGCCCAATTATTTCGGTATAGACTTGGCCCCTCGCCCGCATTCCGACCCCTCCTGGTGTATCGTCAATCGCAGCGAGCACGGCGTGCTTGAAGGCTTGACATACCTGTCCGACACAGACTCTAGGATCGTCACAGACGTCCTGAACAACATAGACGAACGAACGGACATCGGTGAAGAAAGTGCGTAACAGATATTTTGCGGTGCTTGTTGCGCTTTGCTCATTGCATCGATTTCTTTAGTCTATAAACGAGGCGTGTTCTTCTGATACTTCTTATACTTTACCTCTTTTTCACTGTCAACCTCGCGAAGCACCTCCGAAGCTATCGTAACCCTATTAGACGCGGTAATTGTGGGATGGACGCTAATATGCAAGCCCTATGATACAATGTGCAACCAACCATATTTCTTACTTGAGACTGCCTAGTTTGATTCTGCCACCAACTTGGCGTTCTCAGTCAAGATGCTGTTCAAACCATCTCTTTTCAAGCATTTGTCGAAGCGGAAGCTCTGTGCAATCTCATCAAGTTCCTGCTCGCTCTTCCCTTTGAAGTGGTCGGCCCACTCTTGAACCAGGAACTCGGAGACCAAGATGTTGCGTGCGAGACGACCAACACGATCAGAGAGTTTCCACACGGGGAAGGGATATAGGTTCTGGTATTGAGAAGGAACTTCTCGTTGAATGAGGTCGATGAGTGGTTGGTATACGGGTCGGACGTATTGGTCATCTGCGCCCCATGCGTCTACAGCAAGACGATGCTTCTTGGCAAGGAAGTCCTTTAGGAGAGTCATATAAGGAGTCTCGCGAGAGACGTAGACCATTCCCTGGAAGCCAATATCTTTGTAAAGCCAGATTGACCAGCTTAGGCGATCCTGTCAAAGAAAATCAGACAATCTGAAACAGAGTCGAAATCTAACCAGAGCTCACTTTGTTGTAGATATCCAATTGGTCCTTGAGAACACGGAACCGTTCTTCGTTGATTGCCTCTGTTCTCTCTCCTTCGTACTCCTTCCTAGCGTAGACGGGACCCCACTCTCCGTTCCAAACGCAAAGACCTCGTTCGTCCATCCATTCCCTCTTCTTCTCGTAACTACGCCTCAACCTCCTCTTCTGAGTTTCGTTACTCACGTATGGCTCAGGTGAAGCGGGGAAACCAAAGAGTGAATAGTCATGGATGGCATATGCCGCGTTCTCCCACTTCTTGTGGATGTCACCAAAGTGCGAGAAATCAGAGGCGAAGGTGTTGCCGTCGAAGAAGAGGGCATGGTGAGGGTCGATTGCACGAATCGCATCGTAAACTCTATCGTAAAATTTGATGACGCTGGTGTGAGTCGGATCGGTCGGCTCGTTGAGGGGGTTGTAGCCAGCTATCCAGGTGTTGTCCTTGTAGTGCTTGGCGAGTTCCTCCCACAGCCAGATGGTTCGGTCCTGGAAATCCTTGTGGATCCAAAAGTTGGCAATGTGAGTACCCGCGTCAGAGTGCCAATCAGTGTTTTGACCACCGGGAACGGCGTGGAGATCGAGGATGGTGTAAATGCCATGCTGAGCACAGATATCGATGACTCTGTCGAGGTGCTTAAATCCCTCGGGCTTGAGCACACGGGGGTTCAGGTCGTCTACGATGTATTCAGATCGAGAAAACAGGGTCAATGGCGTTTACACATACCTTCAAAGTGCCTGTAGTTGAATGGCAAGCGAATACAGTTCAAACCGAGACTTTTGAAGAAGGCAGCATCCGCGTCGGTGAAGAAGTATTCCAAGAACTAATTTGCATTATCATCGGCGGGCAGTATATGTAAAAGGCTTGTAATACCTTGTCGAAGAAGAATTCTGATTTCTCCTTGCCAATGGCATTGGCAAGAGCTTCTCGGATTTGGAATTCACAACCAGGGTATCCTGTAGAATTGGATCAATGAGAGTTGGGGAAGGAGACCAGCAGATAGACATACCAGAGATGAAGTTCTCCATGCTATGTTGTAAATCATTGAGCTAGACGATAAAGCAGTAGTATTGATGTTTGCCTACTTCATCCATCCTCCGAGACCAGCTCCGCGCAGAATGATCTCCTTGCCATCCTTGTCGACGAGCTTCGTTCCAGATACCTTGATGTAAGCCATTTTAGATGGTGGGGTGCAGATGCAGCAGATTCCGAGAGGTTAGCTCACCTCGAACGAATATATGTCCTGTGGACTTTATAGGTCCGATGAAGAGGATTCGTTCCACCGATAATTCTCCGCGCCTTACTCCAGGTATAGCTCCCGGCTTTTCGCACAAGCTATCGCCATGATCATATCTGAGGGATCTCGAAGTACTTGTGCCGCTTCTCGAGGTCCATCTCGGTGTCATTTGCTGCGGGGAAGACTCGACTGCATCGAAGGGGACGCTGAGTCTCGTACAGTTCCTACTACCGGGTCTTGAGAGTGTCGCGCCCGGTTTAGGAAAGTGTGGTTGTTCGCGTTCTCTGCAATAGCTTTAGCTTGTTCAGGAGCTCAGAGATCTCAGCCTTTGGGCAAAAGTTGGCGTTCTGCAATCCTGTGTCTTGGATGTTTACCGAAGAAGCTCCGAAAGTATGTAAGTATGGAAAGACGTTGAACCGTGTTCTGTATCTCACAGGATTGAGGTCATAAGGTAGCGGATAACGGACCGTCTACACTATTTCAGGCGACGGGGCAGTTAATAAGACAGCTTCATAAGCAAGGAACCTTGGAATGCATGTCATTGCGCATTTCACCCCTATCGCCCAGTACCATGGGCAGCTTTCTCAGAGTTGACGGGACGAAGATCGTCAAAGGCGATGGCGAGGAGATCATCCTGAGAGGGGCTGGTCTTGGGGGTTGGATGACGTGAGTTGTATGTGAATTCTTGTCTGTATGCATGATGATTAATGAGCATCAGCATGGAGAACTTCATTACAGGCGCGTTTGCTATGCATAGGCCCGGCCCAAACTCGAATGAACCTTGATGTCGCGCTCTGTGCAGGCTATCCCGGATGCGAATTCCAAATCCGGGACGCGCTTGCCCAAGTACTGGGAACGCAAAAGGCAGAATTCTTCTTTGACAAGGTAACGCATACACTCACGGGATATCTTGTATATTCACCCGACACGCCAACAGTTCCTCGAATATTTCTTTACCGAGCAAGACGCAATCTTCTTCAAGTCGCTAGGGCTGAACTGTATCCGCATAGCCATATCCTATAGACACTTCGAGGACGACCTAAACCCCCGCGTACTCAAACCATCCGGCTTCAAGCATCTGGATCGCGTCGTGTCCCTCTGTGCCGCGCAGGGGATCTACACCATCCTCGATATGCATACGGCTCCTGGCGGACAGAACGGCGGATGGCATTGCGACAGTGGCGTCCACATCGCCAATTTCTGGTTGCACAGAGACTTCCAAGACAGGTTGGTTTGGCTCTGGACGGAGATCGCGAAACACTATAAAAATGAGAGATGGATAGCGGGGTATAATCCCATGAACGAACCTGCAGATCCGAAACACACGGGATTGATCGCATACTACGACCGTGTTCATGCTGCAATACGCGCTGTTGATCCGCACCACATCTTGTTCTTCGACGGGAATACTTACGCGACAGATTTCTCCGCCTTCCCCAACGACGCTGCGACTCGTTGGCCCAACTCCGCCTACGCCATCCACGATTACTCCTTGTACGGATTCCCGAAATCGCCGGAGCCGTACACACGTACGGAGGAGCAGCGACGGAGAATGAAGCGCAGCTATGAAAAGAAAAGACAGTGGATGGACGAGCGAGGTTTATGCGTCTGGAATGGAGAATGGGGTCCCGTGTACGCCAGAAAGGAGTATGATGGCGACGCGACGGACGAGATCAATCAGAAAAGATACGATGTCCTGAAGGATCAGTTGGAGCTATACCACAAGGTCAGTGTCATACCATATGTAAGAAACCCCAGAACGTCTCTCATCCAATGCCAGGATCACCTGAGCTGGTCGATATGGCTCTACAAAGACATCGGGTTCCAAGGCATGGTACACGTATCGCGCGAAACCCCATACATCAAGCTCCTCGCGTCATTCTTGGAAAAGAAGCACCGTCTCGCAGTCGATGCATGGGGCGCGGACGATAAATCAGTCAGGCACGTATTTGACCCTCTCGTTGCTCTCATCGAAGAAAACATACCAAATGACGAGTATAAACGTCTATACCCTTACCCTGTGTGGACGGTCGAGGGACGCGTTACTCGTCTGAGCAGGACAATGCTCATTGCAGAGTTTATGGTCATGGAATGGGCGGATCATTTCAAGGGATTAGACGAGAAGCAATTGGACGAGCTCGCTCAGAGTTTCAAGTTTGAGAACTGCTTGAAGAGGGAAGGACTGAATGAGGTGTTGAGGGAGCACGCGAAGGAAACCGCCACGACTCATTAGAAATACTACAGTGGTGTACAGTACAAACTACAAGACGTCAGCCATTGTGATCGAGACATTCAGAAACACTCACTATATGCGTTATTGGCGCTGTGCAAATTTGTCCCTAGCTTTTTGGTTACGCCGTACATTCTCCTCACGAAGTTTACTTTCCAACGCAGTGTACAGTTGACGGGCGTATTTTTCCGCATCCTAGAAGAGGGGTAAATTGCGAGCTTCACTTGGCGATAGCATGTACACATACCCCGATAAGTTGCTGTATTTGCGTAAACTGCAACTCGCCGGATCCGATGGTTCTGATAGCTTGCACACGCGAGGATGTCGAGGGTGGGAACGAGAAGGCTACAAGGAATTTGGACGGTACTGAAGCTTCTTCGACTGAAGTGGCATCGAGGAAGTGTACGTTTTCGTGCTACATGAGCCATGAGAGTTAACTATGAATAGGTACGTCATCTGCACAAATACATACCACATTGAGTGTTATGCATACAGGCCACCTATCTTGGCCATCCAAAGGTTCACCCTCATCCCAGTAATCCGGAAGCTCGAAATCGGTCGCGGAGGGTAGTCGTTTGGTGGAAAACCCGCTAGAGTCTACGCCCTGTCCTTCCACGTCCATCTGCTCGTTCTCTGTATTCTGGGGTTCGGTTGTATTCCTCGCTTTGTATTGTACTGGGCGGGTCACGGGAACTTTGGTATCCCAAAGGGCTGCTCGCGCCGCCATAAACATAGCATCGTATGCATTCCCGGCATCAGACAGAATCACTACGTCCAAGTTGAGCAGCCAGGACTTTCGTTTTGGGATGATACCGAGGTTCTTTGGATGCAGAGAGGGGTGCGAAAGCGTTTGGTGCAAAACAGTGGTATAGTCATATTGCAGGTCGTCGAGGGCGTTTGATTGTAGTTGAGGATATGCAGCTGGTGAACTTTTCTTTGCACAGTTGAGGAACCTTTTCACGTATCTCAATCTATCTCAAAGCGACATACCATGTTACAGTACAAACGATCCGTCCCCCGTCGACGCCATCGCCGGTTTGAACATCTTCTACCTCCAACTTAGTAGCAGCGAGCACCTCTGTACCTCCACCGCCCTCATCTGCGCTTTTGCCAATGTTGAGTCGCGCGCTGCCGTTTGCTAAGGGCGCGACACCAGTCTCGAGTAGAATCGTTCGGAAATCATATAAAGAGCGACCATCTGCTCGTAGCGGCGGTGTTGCTTTTAGAGACGACTGAATATACGCCTTTTCGGATTTTGATATAGTTGGGAACGATGCCATGGCAGTGATCAAGCTTCAAGGGACAGGACAGACCGCAGACTCTGCTCACTCTCGCCATCGGACTCTCCTGTTTTGGTAGCACGTGACAGCATCCAGATCAGATCGGGCGTGTTCTCTTCAACGACGCGCTTTTGACTCGCGGTTTGCGCTCTTGCCTTCAATTCCTCGATGAACTAGACATCGTAGCCCTTATCTCCACCGACTTCCCTTTCTGTATTATAACTCTCTACGACGGGGGAGAATACCATTTCGTTCTGCCCAAAGAAACAACCGATGTTGATATGTTTGTCCTGTCTATAATCAAAGTACGCAAGTCTACCCCTCACATCGACCCAGTAACTCAACTCGAAAAGGATACAGTTGCAGTGCATCCACAGCACTTTGGCCTGCCTCCCTCTCAGGCCATCATCAATGAACTGAACAAAAAATACGCTAATAGGGTCCTCCACGAGGTCGGGCTCTGTATCTGCGTATTCGATATTTCTGAAGCTGGAGAGGGAAAGGTACGGTACGGAGATGGATTCTTATGGTACAAAGGTTTGTCATTACACAGCAGTATGTGCCTAGCATCTGACATCCGCTGCAGTCGTATTTAGACTTGTGGTTTTCCGACCGTTCTCCTCGGAGGTTATTCTAGCAAAAGTGAAATCTTCAGATGAAGACGGTATCAGACGTGCGTTTTTTCGAACGAACCAGTCACTACCCTTCCACCTCACCTCCCCTTTAGTAAGCGTCGGGTTCTTCGATGACATCTACATCCCCAAAATGTGGCTACCAGAGCCATCGGCATTGTGAGGAAACCTCCCAAATATCTATTCCGCTTCTCACACAATTTTACAACATAGCGATCCGAACGAGCGGGCATTCTTTTGGCTCGCGAACGCTGCGGGGGAGAGCAAAACGACGCACGAACTCCTGGACTCTCCCACCGCCGAGAGAATGTATATTGACACAGGGGAAGTTGTGAGAGTGCGTGTAGAAGCTGACGAATTCTACGATGACGAGCCCGGACCACCAAAAGCGACTGAAGGCGTACAGCAAGTCCAGGTTGAACACCGAAGACCTCCTTATACCATCACCGTATGTTTAATATTTGAGCAAACCCGCAAGCCGCGATACTAATTCTTGTTCTAGTGCTCCATCGCTGAACAAGGTCTTGGCCCTGTGATCTGGTGGTCGCAAGCCTCTGTTGAGAGCATGGATGAAGGCTAGCACAATCTCTCTGTAACAGATGCCCTCTTACCACAGCGATTCGTCTCTGGAATAATAAGTGGGTGAACACCTGGTTCGCACGTCGATCTTTTCTCTCTATAAACGTCCGTCGTGGTACCGGTAAGTGGTACACCATCGTCCAGTTAATCCCGTTCTGGTGAGTCCCGATGGTCACCTCAATGGTGAGCGTGCCTACCTCATGTGTCGGTGCGCGACGACGCGACGCGCCCCAGCATATATGAGCCTCGACTCCCCTCGCCCGTCGACGCATTTC
>MU275211.1:140851-176618 GCA_022160315.1 Panus rudis PR-1116 ss-1
CCCCCCCCCATCACGCCCAAATTCCCTCTTACACCTGTCACCATGTACAAGTGCTAGTATCCTAGTATCGAGCAATTCCCTCCGCGTCGCGCTATACTCTGGCTCACCTTCGATCGCCGCAAAACGACGGATCCTCCTTGCTTAGCGCGACGATGCATGACCGTCAATGGCACGACGACGACGCGATGCCCCCTTTCACACACGGGTAGTGACCTCGTCTTACGATAACCTCGTTCCCGCCCCTCACTCTCTCATTGCATCTCGTTCGCATCCTGCCCGTACCCACCCCGCCGACAGTCCTAGTAATTAAACGCTTCACTATACGCCGTTGCTGCCATGCATTCCAGTCTTGCTGCCCGATAGATAGGCACAACAACGCGTGCGCGGGGATGCTTTAGGTAACAATGCATGTATGGGGTCTATAGAGACATGTCCTTCGAGGCTTCGTCGAGGGTGAGTGTATGAAACATATGGGGTCTCTTTCCTGTTTACGTGGCGCTCCTCAGAATATCACGGACACCATCAAATCAAGGCCCAATGGTCTAGAGGTAAGATACTTGCTTTGGGAAAACCGGGGTTCGAAGCTCGGTTGTCAATTGCAAGGGATCCTGGGTTCGAATCCCAGTTGGGCCCTCGTTTTTGCTGGCGGCAAGTTGAAATCGGGTGATTTCGGTGCCAAGGGCAAGGCACACCATCAAATCGGAACAAGCAACACTCAACCGTCTCAACGAGTCATATGGACTCTATTGGATGTATGCCGGCGCACTACGCAATGTAATACGCCGAATGGACGTGTCACGTCGAAACAATATAAATGTGCGAATCGAATGCGCCTTTCAATTTCTAGCTGCGGTTCTACTATTATTTACCCAAGTTTCAACCCCACTTCTGACGACGACGCACCGGCTCTATCGTTCTCGTTGAGCTGACCTGCTGTCATGCCCTCCCTCTCCTTTTCGTCCATTGCTCTGACAGGTGTAGCAGCATGGGTGATACGAGTCGTTTACAAGCTCGCATTCGCACGCAATCCGTTGGACAATCTTCCAGGCCCTCCTCGGAAATCTGCTCTTCTTGGTGAGCCAAAGGAGACAAAATTCTATTGTTGCAGCCAGTCATCTCTGCCTAGGCAACGTTCCTAATGCTTTCTCTGGCGAGGATGAGACAAAAATGTATCTCGAAATGGCGAAGAACTATGGTCTCGTTAACAAGCTCTACGCATGGGGCGGGGTAGGTTGATTTACATTGTTAGCGAGGTGGCGCAAACCCGAGCTTACGGGGTTTCTCCGTCTAGGCTCACATTCTCTACGTTTCGGACCCAGCTGCCGTGCATAGCATCCTGGTCAAGGATCAGTCTATTTACGACAAATTGGAACATTCTTATTGGTATTTTCCTTCGTTTCATGCGCTTGTCGAAGAAGTTCCAACAGTTGGTGCTAGGTTTACAGATCTATTACTAGGGAAAGGGCTGCTCAGTACCCGAGGTTTGTTCTAAATTGGAATTTCGAGTTTCGAGAGTTCGACCCTAATGAATAGTTCAGGGGAACAGCATCGCCGTCAACGAAAGATACTCAATCCAGGTATTCGTAATTTACTTCACCATTCACCACTGACATGCTCGTCCAGTCTTCAATATCAATCATATGCGGTACATGTTGCCAACGTTCTTCAATATCACTCATAAGGTAAGTTACATAAGAGCGAGCCCTGTTAGATACATTATCAATGTCTACCTTCGAAGCTACGATCTGCGATCGCTGCCGACGTGTCAAAAGGTCCACAGGAAATTGATATGCTCAACTGGCTGCAGCGTACCGCTCTTGAACTTGTCGGCCAAGGCGGTCTGGGACACTCATTCGATGATCTTGAGAAGGACGAACTGAACCCCTTCGTTGAACAGCTCAAAGTGTTTATGTGAGTGATGAGAACTTCTTCAATCTCTGCGACGCAATTGATAGCGATTTTTACAGTAACACCGCACTCCCTTTCATCTTCCTTGGCCCTTTGCTGCCATATCTCGCTCAAATTGGGACCCCAGGATTCCGTCGGTTTGTCGTAAATCACCTCCCATTCGTACGGGTTCGGAATGCCGCCAAGATTGCTATCTCGTTATGGGATACCACCAAGGGTATCCTAGAGACTAAGCGAGCAGCGTTCAAGGCCGGCGATCAATCCGTCACTGAACAGGTTGAGGAGGGCAAAGACATCTTCAGTGTTCTCTGTATGTCTTCCTGGCGTCAACCGATAGTAAAGTCCTCTAACCGGATTTATAGTCCGTGCAAACTTGGTTGCAGATGCAGAAGACCAGATGCCCGATGACGAGCTTATCGGAAACATGACGTCTGTCACTTCCCTTTGTCGCGAAGTCTTCTTCTGACCAGTCCACTACATAGTACCCTGATATTCGCTGCGATGGAGACGACCAGTAGTGCATTGGCGCGTGCTTTATATGTTCTCGCTGAACGTCCGGATGTGCAACAGAAGCTTCGCAACGAATTGCTGGAATCGCGTGCAGGTAACGGCGACATTTCCTATGATGAGCTCGTTGCTCTCCCGTATCTCGACGCGGTTTGTCGAGAAATCCTACGGAGGTTTGTACTTTCTCCATGGATTCCCTACATGTCTTCTTATGCTCGTTGTCGTCCAGATATCCACCCGTCGTTGCAATGGTCAGGCAGTAAGTGTGATTATTGGCATAGCCGACCTCTGGTATGTCTAATGGCATCCAAACTTCAGAGCCAAGCAAGATGCATCGCTTCCCTTGTCTTTTCCGGTCACTGGCGTGGACGGTACCATTTACACCACAATTCCCATTCGCAAAAATACTCCTATCTCTGTCGGTATATGGCATCTCAATCTGAGCCCGGCGATCTGGGGTGAAGATGCTGAAGAGTTCAAGCCGGAACGATGGTTGTCTCCCTTGCCAGAGACGGTTACTGAAGCGAGGATTCCTGGCGTTTACTCTCACTTGTAAGACTTCAATGACATTCCACTGGTTATGTACTTACCTGCAGAAATGCAGATTGACATTCAATGGAGGAACTAGGGCCTGCATGTGCGTACAGTATTCTCTTTGAGGGTATTGAAATAGCTCATCCGATCTCTGTAGTGGTTTCAAGTTCGCTCAACTAGAGATGAGTACGTGTATCTTTCGCTAATCAACTACGCTTTCTAATACCGCCCAAACAGAGGTCGTTCTCGCAACGCTTGTCTCGACATTCAAGTTTGAGCTCCCCGAGAAAGAAATCAAATGGCACCCAACAGAGATCCAATACCCCACTGTTGTCGGCGGTAATAGTTCCAGAGCAGAGCTCCCATTGCGTGTCTCTCTCGTAGACATCGACAATAATGATGTGGATTGTCTGTTCTAATTCATGACCTCCCGACCTCACATGGTAAATTATTTCGTTGTCATAACCTGTAATAGTCATTAGGGTCGTTCAAAGTTCACCTTTTTCTGTCCCCGAGGAACAAGAAAAAGGAGCAGAAAAGGAGCGGAAAAAGGAGAGAAAAAGGAGATCGAAAAAAGGAAAACGCGTGCTCCTTTTTTCGTTTCGTCTCCTTTTTTGTTCCTTTTTTGCTCCTTTAAATTCGGCAACTTTGTGCCGATTCTGAGCTCCGCATGTTGCGGCGAGCTGCGGCAAGCGCGTTCACGTTCAATTTGCGTATCTTCTGATTTCAGGACATACAAGAACAGGCTGTAGTCTCAGATTCTACTGAATGGTTGGCCATATGGGTAGCAACGGGTTCAAGTTGTCATCTAGAGAAAGTGCAGTTGGTGTATGAATGAATTTCACCGATCCATACATATGATGTGGCAGATCAAGTCGTCTAGAGGACCAACGAGGCATGTCCAGCAACTGTAGGGAAAACTACAGATGTAAGGTGTCCTCCCGATGAGAAACTTGCCAGCTTGAATCTGAAGTATGAGTATTTAGATGCGCATTATGGACAGGTTGGGTCGACTGTAGCGGGAAACTGATCGGGCCGTGTACGGTTGCCTGTGAGTCCGCGGATGAAATTTCCCGCGCGCCGCCTTGCTGGCAACGTCGCCACATCGTTGAGGACCTTGCAGCACCTCCAAATTGTAACGTAGTGTAATTTTGAGGACATATTCTTGAAGTACTCGCTCCTGCGAGTCGAATGGTATCGAGAAAATGTAAGAAAATGTCAAACAATATGCCAGGAAAAATACCGTGGGCTTTGCCACCGGTGCACAATGGCTAAGCGCTCGTACAAGAACAGCAGCGAAGTTGTCGACGACCTTGCACCACCTCCTGAATGTCAAAGCAAAAATTGGGGACATATCTTACGGTACCCGCACATGCTGTTGGAATGACTTGCTTCAAATAAGATGAGAAATGAAGTCAAGGATAGGTAAGTGAAAGTTGGTACGTTGTTGGCACTGGGCGCCTACGTAACACGGATGCCGTTGAGAAAAGTTGTCCTCTGTTGAGCAGCCAGATATCCGAAAAATTCTGCAAATATACGAGAAACATGCATAGGTACTGAATTCTATGATGTGCGAAACAAACTTATTTTGTTCCGTAGAGGGGAGTACACTTGCCTCACAGGCCCTCCGAAGTCTGTTCTTGTACGAGCGCTTAGCCATTGTGCACCAGTGGCGAAGCTATGGTATTTTTCCTGGCATGCTTTTGACATTTTCTCACATTTTCTCGATACCATTTGACTCGCATGAGCGAGTACTTCAAGAATATGTCCTCAAAATTACACTAAGCTCCAAATCGGAGGTGCTGCAAGGTCCTCAATGTTGTGGCGACGTTGCCAGCAAGGCGACGCGCGGGAAATTTCATCCGCGGACTCACAGGCAACCGTAGCCGTGGCTGGAGACTTCGAACTCAGACTGATGTGCCGATGATGCCGTGCATAACCGGGGAGGTCAAAGGTTTGCAGAAAAGGATCCTTTTTTGCTTCCTTTTTGCGTTTCCCGGACCTAGGGTGTTCAAAGTTGCGATTTTTTCTTCCTTTTTTCCGTCCTTTTTTGCCATTCACCAAGGGAGAGTACGAAAAAAGGAGCAAAAAAGGAGCAAAAAAGGACAGGTTTGAACAACCCTATTGTGTCCTTCATTTTTGACCCCACTCTTTGCAATTTCCTCTCTTTGCATTCCTCGCCCCCTCTATATCCCCTCTCCTTCACATCCCCCCTTTACACCCCCCCCTCTGCACTCCTCTCTGCATTCCCCCGCTTACTATCACTCGGCATGTAATTATCAACTATTGTACAGTAGTAATCATCATCGCAATCCCCCAACTTTTGCATCTTACCAAAGTAGATACATTCATAGCGATCATAACGATACAAGACCTCCGGTTGGAGTACGCTATAATACACAACTCAAGCACCATACATACATTGTTCAAAGCTTCTCGTTCCTTGCTAATATCTCCCTTGACCTGTCAGATCTCAGAGCTTTCCAGAGCACACACCCTCAACCCATTCAACATCGCTGCGGACAGTAGTCAGATTCTTATATCCTTCCTTGGTAATCACGACAACGTCCTCGATGCGAACTCCGCCGACGCTCTCGTAGCGCTTCAGAACCTCCTGGTCGATGTGCCTCGAGTCGCGTACGGGGGCCAGAAGGTGAGGGGAGAAGTAGATGCCAGGCTCGACGGTCTATGTGAATAAAGATCATCAGTACCCGCAAACAAAATTCCGGAAGATGTCCAACGTACTACGACCATGCCTTCCGCAAGGGGCAGTCTCAACCTAAGATACGTGTAAAAGTCTGGGTGGCCAAGTTGAACCTTCGGAATGGTATCATTCACAACTGGTTTGCTAGCACTAGGCACGTCGTGAACGTCCATTCCGAGGGAGTGACCAACACCATGGGGAAAGAAAGCCGTGCTGATGCCTGAAGCGAGGATCGCTTCTTCCGAATTCCATGAACCGGAGTTGGGCGAGTTGGGGGATTTGAAGATCCCGAGTTTTTGGAAACCCCGGACGAGAGTTCGGTGACAGAGAAGTTGGATGGCGTCCCAGTGAAGGCCTGGTTTGAGGGCCTCAAAGGAAAGCTAGACGGATGTTGTTCAGTGAGTATGTTAGTGGAGATCTCATCTAACGTTTACCTGCTGCATCTCGAGTACCAACTCGTAGATTGCTCGCGCTTCGGGAGTGAACTTTCCACCGTTACCAACAGGCATAGTACGTGTGACTACGACGTAGTATTTAGCCACTTCTGAAGCCGATTATATGCATGAGAAACGTACTGTCAGCGGCGTAGTTGTTCCACTCGCATCCGGCATCGATGAGCAGGACCTGAGGGTTCAAGTTTCTGCCGTGATCATGAGCGAATTCGTTGCCGTTGACATGATCGTGTTTTTCGACAGGTCCCCACGCGAACTCCTTATCGTTGCAGCAGTAGTGGAGTGTCGAAGCACGTTCTGCTCCTGCTACAATAGGTAGATATGCTTGGTGCACAGCTCTATGCGCGTGGATAACATTAGTTGACATGACAGTATTATGACGCGGAATAATGGAAAAAGCCTACCCTTCTCGTCTGCACGAAGCGACGAAGATCGCCTCAGCCTCGGCCTCCTTCTCGATGAGCCATTCTCCAGGTAAGAGAGGCCTCTCAACACCAGCTCCCTTACCCTTCTTGATCGCCCCAATTACTGCCTGTCCGAGAACACGCATGACCACTTCATGCGCACGAGAGCTAATCTCGTTCGCCTTTGCAATCTCCGCAATCTCGAACTCGTCCTTCGTGATACGAGCACGGTGGATAGCAGTAAGCAAGAACTCATCCGTAACTTTGACGTTACGCGTCGCAGGAAGACCAGCAATTTGTTCCGGGACGACGGGGAATACAGCAGGGTCCCTTGGCAGTGTATGGAAAGTGGCCTCAGGATATGCCTTAAGCAGTTCATGGATCGCTTCTGGGAGGGCTGCGGGGTGATCGACGTGGGTAACTTGATGTGTCTTTGCTGCTTCTTCCTTTGAGGGAGGTGGGACGGACCACATCAGGTCTGCAAGCTCGATGGGTGGAATGAATAGCTGGATGGAGGGCTTCTGGGCCAGTGATGTTCCATTCTGGAAGGTAATTAAGAGATATGACGATGGGACTGTGCATCCAGACAGATAGTAAAAGTTGGATTCCTTCACAGAGATCTGTCGTTAGCTGGGAATGTCGTGAGACGAGCGATACCCTCACAAACCTGACGGAATGGCAGTTCACGGTCGGTATCGTTTCTGAACGGCGTCACTGCACCCGCTAGCAGCACCACTTGAGGCTAACGCAGGAATAAGCTACAATCAGAAGCGTTACGGCTGTATTGCAGAAGTATAGCTTACTTTGTAACGCTCAACCTCTGGGAGTAGCTCAATGAGCTTATTGAACGTTTTGATGACATGTTGTTCAGCTGCAACCCTCATTAGTATAATTCCATTGTAGTCGACTGCATTTTGCATTTACCGGGATACATAACTGGTTGATGGGCTACTGGCCAGAGGTCACCACTCTGAGAGACGTCAGACACTGACTGTCGTTGAGAAGAATCAGATTCTCATAGAGTACTTAAAGTGAGTGCTTCTTCGGATAATACCATGCTCTCATAGTCTGTGATTTACACATCTACGGGCACGCCGATGGTGAAGCGGTTATCATGCTTGCCTTCCAAGCAAGCGGCAGGGGTTCGACTCCCCTTCGGCGTAAGCATATCTGATTCCCTTCCTTTTTGGTAACAGACTAGTACTGTACGGTAAACCCATTTTTTCTCGTATGTTGCCATTGAGAACGTTCTGTACTTTGCACAGTTCACGGCCGTTCGGTGAGAACTAATTCTACTCTACTCGAGAACTCATCGTGTATGAGACTGCCCCGTCCATAAGCACTGCAGAGCAGCAAGAAGATATTATAACGGATTCTGCACATGTGAGTACCAATATAACAGGGAAAAAGGAGGACGAATGACGAAAGAAGAAATGAAAGCAAAGGATCGACTGGAAGCTCGAAGCTTGAGACTGGAGACTGATAAAAGACGAAAGATGCAGAGCAAAGCAAGAAGATCAACCTATCTAAAGAGAAGGTATGCACAGCAAACGAGCAAACGGGGGACAAGTTGGGGATGAGGAGGCAGCATATGAGGAAGGGTGGAGTGAAGGGGATGGGGATGAGCACCAGTAAGACTAATCACTAACCTCAAGAATTATAACCAGAGTGGGAGGGAGAAAAAGAGGATCGAAAGAAACGAGAATCAAAACATGTTAGCCCTCGGAGGGTTCCCAACCCTCCCAGGCAAACTAGGCACAGGAGGGATCGGAACTTCCTTCCCATACATCGCTTCCACCCTCTTCACGAACCTAGCTCTCACATCCTCACTTCTCTCCGGATCCAAAATACTAGCTCGACTCTTCTCACTCCACACGCTATACCGCTCCGATATCGATCGTCCTTCTACTTCGGGGTCAACGTCGGAGTAGTCGTAGTAGAGGGTGTCGCGGGTGTTTGGGTCGTCGTCGTAGGTTGATACAGCGCTGACGCGGTTAGCTTCATCTACGTCTACATCGTTGCGATTTCGCCGGTTTCGCCCTCCCCTCTCTGACCCCCGCCGCCTCAGCATATCCAACACAGCGTTCATCTCCGGATTGACATTCGTAGCATTCGACGTTCTCGCTTTGATAGCAGCTTCGAGTTCATCAGCTGTATCCTCCGAGTCGGCCCAGGACCTTCTCCCGCCTTCTCTAGATCGAGAACGAGAGCGTGAACCAAAACGGGAGAGGTTCCCATCGCGGACGTCCATAGCGGATGCAGAACGGGGTTGCCAACGTGCGGCGAGGCGTTGACGTTCAAACTCTTCATCTCCCTCTCTTCCCTCCCCATCATAGCTATAATCATAACCATAATCATCTTCCCCAGCAGCGACGTTCACTTTAACAGGAGGGGGATGCATCCCTCTCCTCTGCTGTCTCCTTCCACCCTCTCTTTCTCGTTCCTCGCCGCCATACCGAGTAACGCTATTACTCCTCGAGCCCAACCCCGACCTCGTCTGCGAAATCGAAGTCCTTCTCACCAAATCGGCCGATTCGGCAGGAGGCAAAACGGGCTGGACAGGGAACGGAGAAGTCCGACCTCTCTGTTGTTGGTTGGATAACGTCCGTTGGAGGAATAATGGGGTTGAAGGGCTTGGGGTTGGTTGAGAGCGGGAAGAAAGAGGTGTTCCAGGAGTCGAGCGGGAATGTGCGGGAGGCCTGAAAGGTGAAGAGGGCGCTATAGGTGCACTTGCGTTTCCACCGGCACGCATTTCAGCGGGCGTCTTCCAGATGGGTGAAGGAGGTGGGCGGTCTGCGATGTTCATATTGTCCTTACTGGCTTTGTTACGCAGAGCAGCGTTCTGTGCTCTGGCGAAGGGGCTGACAGCACGTTGAGCAGGGTCAATTCCACCAGGGACAGTCGGTAAGGGACCAGTCGGAGGCGGACTAGGTGGAGGCAAGTCATAATACGCCAAGATATGTGACCTTTGTGGTCCCGGTCCCGGCGAAGGAGCACGACGAGGAGAAGGCGGGATGGAAATGAGACTATCAGTATTGAGCGTCGAAGGATTAGGCGAAGGTGTCCTAGGGACATCCGCAGTTCTACCCTGAACATTCTGATGATCCCAAGGAGACTGGAACGGTCTATCCCCCAACGAAGAAGAAGAAGTAGAAGCAGCAGAATCGCGTGTATGAGTATGATCACTAGCCGCAGTAGCATAACCAGCACTCGAAAACGAACTCTCAGATCTCGAAGACTTGAGCGTCCTATCCGGCGAAAGTAAAGTAGCAGAACTCGTAGGAGTCGGAGGGGTAATCGTTAATGGTAAAGGGGTATGTTTCTGAGCGACCAAAGCACTAGTGTTCGGAGCAGAAATCTGAGGCGGTGTGCGCTTCATCGACAGATTCTTCTTCGGTTTCGGTAATGTGATTTGAGGCACAGTACCTTGCATGTCAAATGCATTATTATTATTATTCATGTTCGCAGTCTGCACTGCAGAAGGAGAGATGGAGCCCGACCCTGGCGGGCTAGTTAGCTGCGAACGGTTGGTGGGAGGTGTATGCTGTTGCTCGGAGGTCATCGGAGCAGGCCTGCGGAAGGTAGAAAGCATATCGACGGAGGGGTGGCGGACAGATTCGGCGTCTTTGAAGGGGTTCACGAGGGAACGCGGCGAGGCTAATGGACTGTGTGGGGAATCCCTCGAAGATGGGGCGTCGTCACTAGTACGGTCGGTGACAGTCCGTTCGCTGAAAGCCGGAGTAACTGTTCGTGCGGTTTGGAAGGTACTAGGAGTATCGCTCCGGGAGTCGATTCGGGCAAATTGGTCCGCGATAGGAAGTTGAAGAGGGGGAAGAGCCGGAACAGGGGGGACAATTTCTTGGAGAGATTGGTCTGCCGAGTCTTGCTTCTTGCGAGACTTGGACTTGAGGCGGAAGAAGCGTTTCTTTGTGGACGATTCAGAGAGGGCCCCGCCATCGGATTCGTCGCCAGTAGCTTCAGCATCCTTGGACGCTTTCTTCTTGCGTCCAAAGCCAATTGAAGACATGTATCCGCCGTCGGACTCGTAATCCGTATAGTCCCCATTCTTAGACTTATCCTTCTTACTCTTCTTCTCTTTCTCCTTCTCCTTCTTCTCCTTCTTTTCCTTCTTCTTCGCCGCCGACTCGGACAAGTACCCACCATCACTTTCATAATCCGTCTGGTTCGCGTCCGCCGACTTCTTTTTCTTGCTCTTCTTTTCCTTCTTCGGTTTCGAGCCATCACTCACGTACCCCCCATCACTTTCATACCCGTCCGGCCGCGGCTTGCGGAGCTTTCCCCCCACTTTGGGAGGAGGGGGAAGCGGAGAGGGGACTCGAGGTTCGGGGGTCGCACCCCTTAGGTCGAACTGGATAGTGCGTTGCTGCGGGGGAGTGTCTGTAACGATGCCGCCTGTGGCTGTGAGCCCGTTCTGCTGAGAGTACTCGACCTGAGATGGGTTCATGGGCTTGCCCCCTGGACCCAGAGGGGAACGTCCAGCACCGGGCTGGCCGGGGAAAAAGTAGGGAGAGTTGGAGGAAGAAGACTCTTCCGAAGTCACGGTAGATGAGTAGGTGAGACTAGGAGACGCGATGCTCTGAAAGAGAAAGGCATCAGAATAATTTTGTCGCGGTTTTCAACGGAATGACCCACATCGTTATCCTCGTCTACCTCCTCTACCGCGTTGAAAATCCAGTTGGTGACCGTGTTGCTGCTCCCGACGCCCAGTTCCAGAGCAGTGTCTAGGATGGACGCGCGCAAGCCCGACGTGCGGTTTTCCGTCGGGCCCGGACGCTCGCGGGGTCGTCGGTGACTGACAGGCAAGGTCGAATGCATGGTAGCCTATGATGTTCGAACATTTGTGAGAAGCAGTTCTTCACGGAGGAATGACATGAACTCTAATTACAAGTACTGCAGTTGTGCTTTGCAGGGAGCGGTGTGGAAAGGAAAGACGAGGGTGGACGAAAGGAGAGAAAAAGAGAGCGAGTAGGCCGTCGAGGATGCTTGCGACGAGGCCAGGGCTCAGAGAACAAGGGTCATCGGGAGCAGAACGGGGGAAAGCAGCACTTTAAAGTAAACGCTGCACCAGATGCGAACTAGACGGAGACTACAAAAGTTTTGTATGCGGACTACAAAGCGACTACAACTGTTTGTAGTCTCAGGTGGGCTGCGTTCTCGGCCTCGACCGGTTGCCACCTGGTCGACGTGCGCGCCGGCGATCATCTCTGTGCAATAACCTTCAAATCCTCCGACACAACGGCGAACCGTCCTCAACGCCATGCGCGTCCTTCTCAACGTCCCACAAAGCAATCTTCGCAGCTTGAACCGCACTTTTCTCTTATACTCCACTCAACACTAGACATGATCTGTCCCATTCAAGCGAGGGCTGTCATTGCGGGCCCGTGGATTGATGTATCACTCAGCAGGGTTGCCATGAGCATCCAACACCTCTCTCACGATTCGCCGACGTCTGAACATCTTCAAGGAGCAACGCCGAACAAGTTCCAGATAAAGTTAGATGCAGCATTAGATAGATACATTGGTAGGGTATGATGAAATCGAAATCTTGGGTGGGAATGCATGGGATCTTGAGAGGGCCTACAAGTCAGTCATTGTTACGATGGCGTTCCCGTCGGATGTCCCTGAAAGGTCCATATTTCGCTCCTTCATCTTCGCGTAGCAGTCAAAGCAAAACGAGGTATGGCTAAATAATAAAAAGAAAGAAACAGACAACAGCGTTCTCCTCAATCCGACCATTGCAGAAGACAACTGGCCGGGCTGGGGCGTGACATACCTTGATGGATTCTCAATACAGCAATGTCGACAGACCCGTCGTCCACATCCAGCTATCGTTTCGCCTTCGATATCGTCTGAAGCTTTGACATCGATGTCGTCAGTAGTCTCGTCCCGCCTCCGTCGTTGGCCAGCATGGGCGTGTGGCACCGGCGGAGACACGGACGACGCGTAATTCGGCGCGTTCGTGCCTCTCAGAGGGAGTCGCTTCATGGGACGTATCTCCCTTTGGGCAGTCATACTATTTCGAGCGAACGAGGGAGAGGAAGAGCCACTGGGGGTCGACCAGCTCTCGCACGTCCGTGAGCATGTAGGACAAGTATATTCGGCGCATCTGTGCGGTATTTTCAGAATTGGTTATACAGAGGACGACTGCTGGGAAAGATACCTCAGGCACTTGATATCAGCCGTAGATGCGGCAGGCAAGAGACGTCGACAACAGTTGCAAGTCACGATTTGCAACTTCTCTCCGCCCGTGAGAGCACTCCTGCAAGGGCTTGGACCCAGATGGGACGACGTAGAATTCAGCCTTCTCCTTTTGCTCTGCATTTGCACGAGTTTGTGGGCGGGTTGTTGAGAGGGCATAGTGCGTGAAAGTGGAGGATTGCGAGAGAGAGAGAGAGAGACGTACGTCCCAAAAAAGTACGTACGAAAGGAAGAAACGCGACGCAGCCTTAGGCCAGTCACGCGCACGCCTCACGTGGGAAAAAAGCCATAGATTGGTTCATAATACACCGAACGGGAATCGAACCCGTGCCGCTTGCTTGGAAGGCAAGCATGATAACCACTTCACCATCGGTGTGTAAGAAACCGCGGTTGTACACAGTATACGTGACACATGCTGAGTCGCTGACTGTCACCCTACCGAGACGTTGCTCATCCGACAGTCCTGCTCATACCTGAACTTCAGTACTTCAGTTTTACATCCCATTCTGTTCTCGAATAGGTACAACGCTGACGAAGAACAAGCAAGTAAATCGACTCATTGCAGGTCTCGACGCTCGAAAGTCAAAACCATCGTCATCGTCGCTTACCCGGAACTGCGCAAAGCGCGTCTCTACCACCTTCCGAATCCGCCACCGCTCGTTCTCAGCCCATACTCGCAGTCGGGACAACCTCTAGTTTCAGCACGACGACGACCACGACGACGAAGGCGAGGGCAAGATGTCTACCATGACGCATTTTGGCAAAGGCATCGTCCGAGTGGCGAAGAACTATACCAAAGGCTACTCGGACGTCCAAGCCAAAGTCCGAGACGCCACCTCGAACGACCCCTGGGGTCCCTCTGGCACACAGATGAACGAGATCGCACAGATGACTTATAACCAGTTGAGCGTCTTCTCCTTTCCTCCTTCTTTGCTGGTTTGGCCGTTTTGTGCGCCGAACTGTGTTGTGAGGGTTGTATGAAGATGGACGATGATGTTGATACATGGTTCTATGTAGGAATGACTTTGTGGAGATTATGGAGATGCTGGATAAACGGTTGAACGATAAAGGGAAGAACTGGAGGCACGTCTTCAAGGTACGCCCCAACCCGTCGCATCGAATCACGCCGTCTCGCTAAACTGTTCGACTGCGCAAACCATTCGTACCGCAGTCACTCACTCTACTGGACTACCTACTACACGCCGGGTCGGAGAACGTCGTGATCTACTTCAAGGATAACCTTTATGTCATCAAAACGTTAAAGGAGTTCCAATACATCGACGAATACGGTAAAGATCAAGGTGCCAACGTTCGTCAGAAGGCCAAGGATATCACCAATCTCCTGCAAGATGAGTCTCGTCTACGAGCAGAGAGACGATCGAGAGCCCATATGCGTGATCGGATGATCAAAGGTGGCGGGTTGGAAGACGAGGACGAGAACTCGAGGAGGAGAAGTCGAAGTCTCCCGCCGCAGAGGAGAGCTGGAGGTGCAGATGATGACGAGTTGAAGCGGGCGATTGAGGAGAGTAAGAGGACCGCGCTTGAGGAACAGGCCAAGGCCGGTAAGCTTACTGCAGAGGAGAGGGATTTGATGGAGGCTATTAGGTTGAGTGAGGAAGAGGAGAAGAAACGCGCCAAGGCGGTCGAAGATGCCAATTCGTCTGCATTGTTTGATGACCAGAATCAACTGTGAGGATGAGGTTCACCTACATTGCGACGAGTTACTGATATTGATTTGTTTCCCCTCGTAGGATACCAACCGCCACCACGTCGACAAATCCCTTCCCGCTCGACGGCGGACTTCAACCTCAGTTCACCCAGCTGCAACCCCAATTCACCTCCATCCAACCTCAATTCACCTCCTTCAACCCATACCAACAACAAGCGCAACAGGATGCCATGCAGGTTCGTTTTGCTACCATGTTACCATATTGGTATGACAGCGGTGTCATTAACGCGTCATATATAGGCCGAGTACTTGCGTCAGCAGCAGGAATGGTTGCGACAACAGCAAGAACTCCAGGCTGCTCAACAGGCACAGCTTATGCAGCAGCAACAGCAGGAAGAGTGGATGCGTCAACAGCAGTTGTTGCAGATGCAACAGCAACAACAGCAGCAGTCGCTTTTGGCTCAGCAGCCTTTGATGGCGCAACCGACAGGGTTCGGGTACGTTAACAAATCATTGTGAATACGTTTCATAAACCACTACTAATCACTTTGCTCTGCTCATCTAGCTCAAACAACCCCTTCGCACCCGCTCTCTCCCTCTCCACATCCAACCTGTCCTCCTTCTCCCAATCCTCCTCTCCAGGCCCACAAGCCACAGGTCCCGTCAACTTCAACCTCCAAGGAACCTACGCCAACGGCAACACGCCCCAACTCAGCGTATCCCCGCCACCGGCTTCGCACTCTGCGCCTCCGCAGACTAATAATGCGAATAGTAACCCCAGTCCTACTGGGACGAGGGGACGGGGTCCGACGAGGGCTGATCAGGAACATGCGCATTTGGCGAGTTTGTTTGCGAATAGGGATGATGGGATTGATACGTTTGGAAACTTTGGGCCGTTGCGGTATGTGTTGTTGTTTCTTCGTCCTTTTACCTTGATGTTTTTCCTCGACGGTGTATTGATGTGGCTATTTGTGTGTAGGTATGGTCAGCAAGCAGGGAAATTCGTCCAACCAAACTCGACGGGATCAAGTCACAACCCGTTTGCAATCCAACAACAACAACAGCAACAACAGCATCAGCAACAGGGTAACGAGCAGCCGTTCTTCTCGATTTGAGTTGTTTCCTCCTGCTTGTTCGTTCGTTCGTTCCGAGTATGTCTCCGACCTGTCTTGTCAAGTCCTATTATTCGATGTGGTGCGCGTAACATGTACTAATCTCAATTTTTTATACGAATGAGCGATACCCAACCTGCTCTCCTCTTCCTTCTCCCCTTTTCTCTATCGCTTTTTGAGTTGATCCCGTTTGACGTTGACGACACACGCTCCTTGAATTACCTCTTTTTATCGCCTCTCTCTTTCACTCGTTGAGTACATGCCTGCCTTTGGTTTGATGTTCTTTTTGATTTCTTCGTGAAGACGCTTTCCGCTCGTTCCCTTTTTTCGTTCGGTTACCTTGTGTACACATCTCGCCCGTTTTCTTTTCTTCTAAATTAGTTATGAATGGTATCGGTTGTGACTCTCCGAGTCTCTTAATGCGCTCTCCCTCGTTTCCTCCTCCTCCTTTCCTTCTTTCCTTCTTTCCTTCTTTCCCTTCTTTCCCCTCTTTCCCGTATTGGTTTCTTTCAATTATCCTCTTCAATCCTTACACGACCATATGTTTCTCTTGCCCTGTTCTCTTCTCTTGAATGCAAAAAAACTCGGATGCGGACGGACGACAGTCACAGGATCGGAGGGGTTTCTGAAGCTTTCTCATTAACATTGTCTTCAATCTTCAACCTTCAGGTCTAGCAGGTTTGGTTGGGTCAGAGGACGAGAGAATGTAAATATTTCCCCTTCATGCATTCATGCATGGCGTTCAAGTTGATGACGTTTCTGGATTGTCTCGTTTGAATCGAAAAGGTGAGTGTTTCGTCTTTACTACCCACCTCTGCCCTACACTCGACTCGACTCCCTCGATGGCCTGCATACCCGCAAAACAGTTTGTCGCACATCTTCCCTTCCCTTCAACGCAAGTTCGTTGTTGGCTGTTTGTAACGGTAAGCGTCATCCATTCTAACGCTATGTTTCGTACTGACCCACATTAGTCCTCCACAGCTACGTTTCAGTTACCGCTCTCGAACACTAGTACTGAGGGATGTTACCGGAAGCAAGTGATTGTTGCTGCGGTCGGCGGCCCGAGAGCGATGTTTCAACATTTCATGCACATGCCCGGCGTTCGGTGATGCAAGTGAGAGCCTGAGGTTCACTATGTCGGGCTTCTGAACCGGTTTTTGTGACTATCTCTTCCGAGTCCCGCGTTCAGTTCTTTTTGTATGAACCAGCGTCGATATTTGGTAAGCTAGTTTGGATTCGTTCTATTGCTTCATCATGCGTTGGAACGTTTCATGTGGAATCGCTCCTGCTGCGACGGGCTCACCTTTGCTAAGAAACAGATTGATAATAATTCTCTCTATGGGCATGAAAATTGACTGTGCCGGTCGGATTCGCCGCTACGGCTATTATTGACTTGTTGGTCGTCTGGTGAGTTTGTTAGTTACTTATTGTCGCTCATCTGCAATGCTGATACAACCCCGCAGCAGCAGTGTTTTACTCAGACTGGAACTTTCCCGTCTTATGAGGGGAAGGAAGAAAATTGGTCTTCATCAAAAGCCGTTGCTCTCGCACTGGCCCTTTCTTCCGCCAGTCTCAATAGACGCATGCATGCCCGTTGCACATCACGTCGAGGCATACTCAGAGCGACGTTTCAGCTCATGAAACCCCGTGTTCAGAACATTCGTTATTCGTGACTATCCTACGGTTGTTCATATGTGCGCCTCACTATTCTTTGCGTATGTTCTTCGGCCCATTGGTAAGCCTTCTTCCTGGCGTTGTCGCTCTTTTCTATGTTCCGTTGACCCACCCCTTCAAGCGACGTTTCAGTATCGATCGGGATATCGTTTGCAGAACAGTTCTCTTTCTGAGAAATATCAACGCGTTTTCTTTCCTGCTGATCACGCTAGGGCTTCCCGCGGTCATCAGGGACAAACTCCTTGTGCCGCTGCCATTCTTCCACGCGTCGTTCCATGGTTTACGACACCAGAACATTGGATTTTACTTTCCACCGGTTTATGCATTACGGCTTGTTGGTCGGTATAGTCTACCATCCGACGAGTCAATTACAGTTTGAGTATATGGTACCTCTTTGCAATCTCGAACGTTGTCTGGATTGTCAGCATATGTCATGTCAGGGTATGTCAGCTCTGATCTTTTTTTCAGGTCGAAGAACCTATCATCGGACTAAGCACAGAGCGGAACGCAGCGATTCGGTGCAGTTGCATTTTCTTCTAACGTCAAGGAGGATGGATCCAATCGTTCCTGATCGTCAGCATCGCTTTACGGACTTGGTCAGGTGGGTCAACGAGGTCGCATTCTACTGGAGTTATGTCAATGGCTGACACTAACGATCGAATAGAACCCATTCAAATTCATACCAGCATCTACTGTGAAGTCATGTGTGGCATTTTGCTTGACTGACGGGATCCACTGACGCTAAGCTTATCCCATATAGCGAAGTGCCGCCGTCCAAAGAGAAGCACGTCGGCATATCAGGAACCATGTGATTCTCCTTTCATCTGACCTGTAATCTGCACCCATAAGGTGTGCTTTCAGAAGATATCGAAGATAGTATGCTACTGAACTGTATGATCAAGTTTGCCAAGGCGTGCACGATATCAAGTTATCTGTATGAACCACGTTGGAACTTGCGAAAATGATCCCGCGAACGTGCTCCACTCCGACATATCCACCAACTTTGTATGTTCTTGAGCATGCGATGGCGGACGACCGTGTCAGGTAGACTTTGCGCTGTAGTTGGCATAAAGAGGCAGTGTGATCGCCCGGAGTTGTTTCTGCAGCGGACGATCCCTCTCCGTTCTCCCTTGGCCCGCAGCAACTGCAGTGCAAACGAATGTCCCTCAGGATGGTATTGATCCCATCGGCACTTGTACTCTTGTTGCTTCCTGTGGTGTCATGGGCCGCACCGATTGCCAAACCTTTGTTTGGGCGTGCCTTGCCTACGCCCATCGCTGCATCTACAGCCAGGACTTACCTTAGTGAACGTACGTGCTGGCATCAACGATTCCGCGAATGTAATATTCAGGTACATTTCTTCATCGATAGTGACTGTCGCCACGCCCTCCAATTCTCCTGCATACTCGAGGGACCAATTCAAGACCTGGGATATCAGTGCGTACTTGTGAAATGTTATCGAAGTCTGGGCTTACAACCGTCACATGCTTGCCTCCTCAGTATCGGGAACTTGCGATACACGCGAAACCGTTCTGAAGCGAGACGGAACCAACGTCGTGACTGACAGCAGTTGCAAGGCTACTTCGGGACATTGGGTATCCCCGTATGACGGTGTAGCCACGGACTTGGCAAGCGACCTTGACATTGTGAGTACATCCGTTAAACTGCCGTTATCTCCAAGCAGTAATACTGATCTTCGTGATCCAGGATCACGTTGTCCCGTTGAAAGAGGTAAGCCAAGTATTCATGGGCCATCTACTCACCCTATAACGTTTCTGATCGTGTCTCCGGCTTCAAGGCATGGATATCGGGCGCGAGGAGTTGGACCGCCGCTCAGCGCGAAGCCTTCGCGAACGACCTCACACGGCCTCAACTTGTCGCGGTCACTGACAATTTGAATCAGTCGAAGGGTATGTGTCCCGAACGTCGCATTCAGAAGCCTGATCTGACGGTCATATTTGCAACAAAAAACCCCAAAATGCACAGGTGACAGAGACCCTGCTAGCTGGGTTCCGCCTCTTGCCTCCTTCCGATGCACTTACGCGCGGGCTTGGGTCCAGGTCAAGCACTTCTACGACTTGACAGTGGACTCTGCCGAGAAATCTGCGTTGCAAGACCTATTAAGTGGCTGTTAAGGATGGAGCTTGGGTGGTTCTAGGCCTGCTTTTGAGCGTATATAGGATATTCTCGAACGTATCGTTCTGTTGGAACTCCTACTTCGTCGGTTTCCTTTCGGGGCCGTCGTGGTATTCTCAGGCTTTGACGTTTTTCTGTACAGACTGTACTGGACATCTCTCCACTTACCAAATGGGCTGTGAATTGAACATAATACTGTGGAGTAACTGTAAATCGTGGCAGTTAACGAAGTTACCGGTTTAGCTGAGGTTCCAGGGCACCGCTTGAGGTCCGCAGTAGGATCCGAGCATGCAGGATGTACAATGAGATGATATTGGGGTAGTGGATACAGTGGGAAGAATTGAGTGATTGTCAGGTGATCTAAGTGATCTAGGGCAAAACGTCCGAGTCTCGCAAGTCTTGGTAAATATGTAACAAATGTTACATTGTTTGAGGGGTATCATTAGGAATGACTGCGTGAAGCTGGCCAGCCTCCGACATTCCGCGGGGTCCATGTCACTCATCTCATGCATCTTTGGCTTTGCCGAAACGCACCCAAAGACCGCCCTGAACAAGAAGAGGAAACCATTCAGCATTCAATACATTAACCCAGATACGAAAATTACTTTACCTTTACAAAAAGTGTCAATGCAAACGCAGGGCGCAGCTTCTCGATTGCCGTCCGTCCCCTACCGTTCGCCCAGTCAGCCGGCGGCAGGGAACCCTCGGGTTGGAACTCGGGCGCGAGAGTAAACGTGTCGAACTGCTGCAGGAGACGCACAAGGAAGAATGACGCTTCGTTCCGCGCATAGTTTTGACCGAGGCACTGAAACCCCCAAGTCCGTGATTAGCGTGGATGCTCTCGCCGCCGGGATTCATTTGACAGATGATAAGAAATAACTGGGTTGGACTCACTATTCTGGGTCCAGCGCTGAATGGAGTAAACATCATGGGATTCTCGAGAAAGCGGGAAAGACGCTCATCTAGCCAGCGGTCGGGGTCGAAAACGTCGGCGTCAGGTCCCCATAATGAAGGGTTGCGATGTGTTAGGAGGGTTGTAAATAGGACGGATGTGTTCGGAGGGACATAGACAGGGGTATTAGAGTGCTCGGGGAACGTGCGATCAGACTTGGGGAACATGGTGGCTTGAGGGCGGCATTCACGCTGGTTCATTGGGACCGGTGGAAAGACGCGTAATGTTTCGTTGATTACCGCATGAACTGTAACATAGTACGCGACGGTCAACGGATGGGCGTAGGTAAGTCAACTACATCACTCACGATATCGTAAATTTTTGATATCGTCGAGAGTAGGAGGTCGATCGGGGCCGACGTGTTCCAGCACTTCTGCCCGTAGCCTGCGAGCCACCTCCGGATGCATCGCCATGATGTACGTCACAAAAGTGAGCAAACATGAAGTGGTGTCTCTACTGGCCAAGAGTATGTTCAGTAATTGGTCACGGAGGACCTTCGGGTCTGTATTGGGCGCGTAAGCAATGTCACCGACGGAATGTATAATTGAGCGCGTACCTTCCGTATTATCGGTGAGATATTCCAGGAAAGTGCTGTGCTCGACAGTGGATACGATACCCGCTTTGCGCATCTGCTGTTTATGTAGAAGTACCCGAGATATAATCGGATCGAGGAACCGGTCTATGGTCTCGGCATGAGGCTGAACATCATCCTTGAATAGCTGGTAGATGGGCCAGAAATACCCCCTGTTCGTCCGCTCAATAATGATCTCTTGCGCCTTCTCGAACGACTGTGCGAAGGATCCAAACTCGTCGTTGGTAGCAGAACCCTTCGCACTTAGGCCAGTTTGTCCTGGAATCGGCAATGCACCATGAAGAGTGTTAAGCTTTTCGCCAAACAAGACCTCCGAAGCTGTGTCCAGTGTGAAGCGGGCATATAGGTCTTGTACCTCGATTGGTGCATGGCCTGATGTTAGTGAGGAAATGATTGACAATGTGCTGTCGGCATATTTGCCAAACAGGTCCATGTCCGATATACGTTCGCGAGCGAAAAACGGACGGGCCATATTCCGATGCTGGTAGACAGGTCAGATGCGTTTATTCAGGGCGAAGGCTGTCCGCATACCAGCCGCCATTCCTTCAGGGAAAAAGATTAGTGTCAGGCGTAACGCTATGACAAAGGGGCGTACTTACATCATCATCCCGATTGAAGATGCCGTTACCGAGGAAAAGCTCTCTGCAGTAGGTAATTTCATTAGTCGGAAGCCTGGAGGAGACCTCTCTGAAGGCACATACAGTCGCTCTTTCTGCTTACGACCTCTCCAGAAGTTGTTGAAACCGGTGGCAGAGATGAACTTGATATGCTCCTCGTCCATAGTCACAAACTGTTACCGTTATTAGCGATACCCTGTGATAAACTGGAGCACTGTCCAGCGAAGGCCAAGCGGCGCACACAAGATAACCTACCAGATCTGCACCTAATATCCGAAGGTTGACTATAGTGCTCTGATATTCCTGAAATAGGTCCAGAAAGAAGTCGCAGAGGTAACGGCTCTTGACCTCTCGCTTCATCCTGAGCAGCACGTCAAGGTTCCCTGGCCATTTGCCAACGACCACGGGAACCATTCTGGCACCTCGCTGGAGTGCCTGCCGACGCTGCTGATGCAAATCGTGCCGATTTCGCACGGCGGCGGCGACAACGATGAACGAGACATACGCGGGAATAGTCAGTAACCCGAGGCGCACGTGCAGGACAGAGAGAGCGGTAGCCAAAGTGACAGATGGGAGCACGACTATGCGAACGACGTCGTGCAGAAACCGCAGACGATAGCGACTGAATGGGTGGGGCATGTTGGGGAGCAGGCAGCACACGACCAAGACCACAGAGTGTGGTTGCGTGCAGCGTATGTCGGGATGGGATGGGATGTGGTCAAACACGGTTGACAGATGTGAGCATTTGTACCCAGGACGGTTGCTGGCGCATTTGATTTCTCGCGGACATGCGATACGGGAGAATACTGCAGCCTCAGGCAGGCAGAGGTATGTCCCTCGCTCCGTCCGAGGAAGGCTGCCAGAGGGATCGCGTGGGGAAAGGCACAGTGGAATAAAGAAGCGTCGGTGTTTGGTAGCCCCCGATGAGGTTGGTTTCTCAAATGACCCGGATCGGGCGCAGTGGATCTCTGCGACTGATCATCTTATCTCAGCGTGCGCCACAGCATGAGTGATCCTCGTACTGGCCCAAAACTCACCGTCCAGGTGAAATGCGAACATGGGCTCTCTCATCCATCCTCACTTTCTTCTAATCTACATGACAAATATGTCCACCAGTGTGTGACCACATATCCCATGATCGGTGTCACCCGTAGGCGCGGACCGGCCGGTTGCTGGCGCGGTCGTTGTTTGCCGCAGGCTGGGCGGGAACCTCAACTCGGAGGCGTGACCGTCAAATGGCAACAAATGGGCACCGTCACCTCCCGACAGGATGTCTGGCCCGTGCCCCGTGTGTGTGTACCGCCATGTCTCACGGTGGCCATGAACTTTGAGACCAAACGAAGAGCAGTATAGAGGTACGGTGACGCTCACAGTGTCTGTGCGAGCAGCGGAGCCGAGCTGTAGAATTGATGGAATCTATGAGACTCTGCACCTGAGGATGCACTGGAACTTACTTTGCGTCGGTTTCAGTACTTTGCCATAGTCGACTAAATCTGGACTCTTTCGATTGTCAGTACGAGACGTGCAGCGCTGCGATGGAAATCAACCCTAGACCTTCCCGGGAAACCGGATTGCTGAAAATGAAGTGCACCCAAACATTCTGGTGACAGGGTTGTGCCGGCCGCGTATTGAGAAAAGGTCGCAGCACGCACCCACTTTACGATTCTGCAAGACTGAACATAAGACGCCGACTTGCGTACATACTATACATGACCAGCAACTGGCATTCTGATAGAACAGGGTCCACCAGCTACTGGCATTTTGATAGAACAGGGTCCAATTGCAAGTCGAGGTATGACCTCGATCTAAGTAGCCAGGGTTGATCAGGGTTGATCAGAAGCAAACGACACTGGCACCCGCGAACTTGGCAGGATAGGCACGCTGTCATCATTGGGTGTCGTTTATAGACAATGACGCAAAGTGAGTGTGGGTAGTAAAAAAGACCAGAGGCACACCCGGGGATTGAAAGTCGTATCGAGCATACGGGAATGACATCGGCGGTGTCGTTTCGTGCATGATCTGCAGTGTTTCGGAGAACAAAGTTCGACGCTGAGGGTCAAAGCAAGTATAATATCCGCCGCAAGCTCCGGATCCATACATAGACGCATAGTACGTAGATGCGTGCAGTCTTCGACATTGAGTGAAGGGAGGAGAACGTGCCTGTGCATGTATAGGAGCAGCTATACATCGAACACCGGTGTGGAAGCTTTCAAAGTTTCTAGGGTACCCATCATTGGCAGCACCGGGGAGCCGGGGTATTGTTACCTGCGATGAACAAGTAGTAGTGCAGTAGTCTTGCGATTTTCGTAAAGCATGGAAGGTCTCGTGATCATGATCTTCTTGCATTGACATCTTTACGTGGATCGGGAGACCCACACGGAGGACTACATGGACAACACCCCCCGCCGTGGCATACTAACTGAGCCAACTGCAGCTGGTCACGCAAAAAGCGGAAGGATCTGACCTTCGACGGGAGCCCGGTCAGCCGACGAATGAGGTGATTAGAAATAGCCATCTAGACGGTACCTTTACATCAAGGTCACGCAAGAAGATGATTGCGCGTGCAAGAGAGCATATTGGATGACAGGCTCAGCCCGGGCGTCGACATAGGAGTCATCTTGCAACTTGCAACCCATATAAGCTCCAACTACAATTATACTAGGCGCCCATCGGCCTGTTTACTTCTAGTTACACCTTCAAGAATCGAATCAAGATGTCTCAGGCTGCCTCCATCCCTGACAGGTCCATTAGAATTTGTGCGGACAGAGGAGGCACGTTCTGTGATGTGCATGCATCGTATCCTGATCCAGAAAATCCGCATGAGCGAAAGGATCTGGTGGTGAAACTATGTTAGTTCGATGTCTTGTTCTCGATTTGATTCCGTAGAAGAACTTATTGGGAATATAGTATCTCAGGATCCCAACAATTACCAGGATGCTCCTACAGAGGGCATTCGTCGAGTACTTGAGATCGTTACTGGGACTAAGATCCCTAGAGGCAGCATCTTGAATACCGACAAGATTGGTGAGTTTAAGAAGGTGGATTACTATTCCCCGATTCGTGTATGGCTGATCCGCGCTTCCACATGTAGACTACATACGACTTTCAACCACTGTGGCTACCAATGCTCTCTTGGAGCGTAAGGGACACAAACATGCTCTGCTTATAACGAAGGGTTTCAAGGATTTGCTGCTTATCGGAAACCAATCGCGCCCGAGGATCTTCGACTTGAATATCAGGCGTCCGCCCCCACTGTACTCGACGGTAGTTGAGGTCGATGAGCGTGTTACGCTGGTTGGTTATACCTCTGACCCTAAGGCAGAGGAACACGCCGTTCAGTTCGATGATGACGGTAACGTCGTCAGAGGTTACCGTGGCGCTGGCTGGGACGGCGAGGGTCTTGCCGAAGGACCTGGTAAGGTCGTGAGGGGTATCTCTGGAGAGGCTGTAAGAATCATGAAGACTCCTGGTAGGGATTATACAATTGTTCCTGAAGCATGGTCGCGTAAGCTGACTAGTGTCCTCTTCATAGACGCGGATGCGATTAGGAAAGATCTCCAGAAATTATACGACGAGGGATATCGCTCTTTGGCCATCGTCCTCGCTCACTCATACACCTTCCCAGATCACGAGCAGTTAGTCGGAACACTTGCTCGCGAAGTCGGCTTCTCTCAGATATCCGAATCCTCGAAGCTACTTCCGATGATCAAAATGGTTCCTCGAGGTGTATCATCCACCGCTGATGCATACTTGACACCCATCTTGCGCCAGTACCTCGATGGGTTCTTCAGCGGGTTCGACGAGAAGCTGAAGGACGGACGGCTGAGAAGTCCACGAGTGGAATTCATGGGAAGCGACGGTGGTCTTGTTGATTTGAACAATTTCTCCGGGTTGAAGAGTATTCTCAGTGGCCCTGCCGGCGGCGTTGTCGGTTACGCACTAACAAGTTGGGATCCGGAGAGAAAGATCCCTATCATTGGGTAAGCCCCCTATTCACTCGGGATATTCCTGGAAATCTGACAGCATCCCTACAGACTCGACGTAGGTGGCACCTCAACTGATGTATCTCGTTTCGACGGCCGGTATGAAGTTGTTTACGAGACCACGACTGCTGGAGTTACAATTCAGTCGCCTCAACTTGACATCAACACCGTTGCCGCAGGTGGCGGCTCATGTCTCACCTTCCGCAACGGGTTGTTCCTTGCCGGTCCAGAAAGTGCCGGTGCAGAACCTGGACCTGCATGTTACCGGTATGTCCTGTCTCCAAGTCACAATGCGCTAGCCGAATTTGACATGTGGTATACATTGAATGTAGCAAAGGAGGTCCTCTGGCGGTTACAGACGCCAACTTGGTGCTGGGACGATTGATCCCGGATTACTTCCCCAAGATTTTTGGCAAGTCGGAGAAGGAGCCTTTGGACACCGAGGCTTCCCGCTCTGCATTCGAAACTCTGGCGAAGGAAATCAATAGCAGTCAAGAGAAACAGCTGGGTCTTGATGAAATAGTCTATGGGTGAATCCTATCGTACCATCCTGTTCTTGCCAAGCCGTAACTGACCGGCCACTTGCAGTTTCATTAAGGTCGCGAACGAGACAATGTGCCGCCCGATCCGAGCATTGACGGAGGCGCGTGGCTACGCAACCTCCAAGCATATGTGGGTTGTCTAGACATTGTTTTTGTCTTCGACAGCGCTGACAGCTGGATTGCAGTTTGGCAAGCTTCGGTGGAGCAGGCGGACAGCATGCTTGCGAGATCGCCCACTTGCTTGGTATCAAGACCATCTTGATTCATCGCTACAGCTCTATCCTTTCGGCGTATGGTCTTGCGCTGGCGGATCGGTGAGTAAAAGTCCGACTACTATACATACATGTTGCTCATGCATGGTACACGAAAGAGTTTACGAGTTGCAAGTGCCCTCATCCACGTTCTACACAGCACAGAATCGCGGCTCGTTGATTTCGCGACTGGACAAACTCGATGCTGACGTTCGCGCCGAGTTGAAACGTCAAGGCTTCGAAGACGATCACATTTACACTGAGCGCATGCTCAACATGCGGTTTGAGGGCACCGACACGGCGCTGATGGTTTTACCCACCGACAAGGACGGAGAAGGAAACGAAGATTTCGAGGCTGCCTTTAAGAGGGTATACAAAGCGGAATTTGGTTTCTTATTGGAAACAAAGACGATCATCGTCGATGATATCAAGGTCAGGTGGCGGTAGAGAAAAATTGCAAGGTTCTGCGCTGACAAAATACGGATCCTGTCGTTGTTTTTCTAGGTTCGTGGTATTGGGAAGACGTTTGACACTTTGGGCGAATCAGTATACGCCGAAGTTGCAAGACTGGAAAAGCGGACGGTGGATCCTAAGAAAGCAGACTCAAGACACAGCGTATACTTTGATGAAATCGGTCGTGTGGATGATACGCCCGTCTACCTCCTTCCTGCACTAGAGGTCGGGGAAGAAATTCAGGGGCCGGCGATGATCATTGACGACACGCAGACAATTGTCGTGATACCCGGGGCGAAAGCTGTATTGACTAGCAAGCACTTGTTCATCACGTTGGAATAGAGATCATGTAGGAATATTGCGGAGTTTGTAGCGTTGTATATTGTCGGCGGAATGGAATGTATCTTTAGAGGGAAATATATGTTGTTTATGGTTCGTGGAAGCAACATGTTCGGCGCAGTCTATCGGTGCACGCTGACACCCGACACTTGTTGGCAAGGCTCAGTCCACAGCACGGCATGCATCCCCCGCCCCGACCACTCTGTAAAAGCTTGTTCTTCGTCCGCCGAGCACCTCACTCGTCGTCATAGCCTGTTACTGGCCGCCTGGGTCGGTTGGGAACTATGTCCGAGAGGATAGTTCAGTATCCACCGTGGCGATACAAAAAGAGGAAGAGCGCACTTGGATACGATGTAGGGATAGGCTCTGAAGGCTTCCAGCCAAATGCCTTGCGGATGGGAGGGACGGTCACGACCATTACAGGGCCAATGAGACCGATCACACATGAATAGAAGATGACCGGCTGTTCATGAGCCTGTCTTTGCTGGTACGATAGTATGAGCACCGTAAAACACAAGCTGACGTATAATGGGCATACCAAGTAGCGGTAGCTCTGTTTCAGCGGAGAGAATAAACTCGCCATGGTCTGAGTCTGGTAGAGGATAACTACGCAAGTTACTGTGACGAACCGTGGTCCGTAGACGATTTGTCTGTGACCGTGGGAACAACGCCCGATCAAGCAGGCCTCAGCGCCCAGCGGCTCTCTCTTCCTCAGAGTTCCTCCTCATGAATATTCTAACGCGGTCCCAGGTCAAGATGCAAGAGCGTGCATACATGAAAGCTGATAGCCGTACGAGCTCATCGTTTTATAGCTGAGAAGCTGAGAAATGCCCGTTGGGTCATTTCCAAATTTTGGCCGATAACTAAGATAGCTAATAGTAATTGCGCAGTCACGGTGACGGTGGGTTGTATTCCCCCTGCTATGTTGCATGCAGCCTTTTCAGCCTTTTTAGGATCTCCTAGCCTGGCTTTGAATCATCTTCAGGATGAAAGATGATAGAGAGCATTCTGAGGTTGCTCATAATAACCACTCTGAAACTGGACTCGGAGCCTCATTGCCTTCAAGTTCTCTGCAATCCCCGGCCCAGACTTCTTCTCAGGCTCAGGTCTCAACGGCATCTCTCGCAGGTGGAGTCACTGTTGTACCCTCAGAAGGAATGATTTGAGGAAATTCATCTCATGCTGTCTCGCCGGTGTCAACCATAATAATACATTGCTATAGTATATCATGCCTAGTAGATCTTGAATAGGGGCGTTCAAAGTTGAGCTGAGGATTTCTTCAGCTCTCAGATTCAGGAGCGCTAAAGGCCAACGGGCGGGAACCTACCTCAAGCGGAAGTCACACCGGCTCACACCGGTCGCAGCGATCTAACGTCGATGTAACGCGGGTGTTACACGTAGACACGTAGAAATGAATTCTGAGGGTAGGTTAACCAACATCATGGACCGTGGTGACGCATCCGGATTCCGGGTATTTACCAAGGGACTCAATGAAATTATATGTTGAGGATAACCATCTGAAAATATCCGAGTTAATAGCCTACATTTTGGACTTGAGAATCATGTACTTAGTGCACGGATTGAATAAGTAAAAATTATGAAGCTAGGCCTCCTCTTTTGCAGGAGCTCAACTATATTTCCCTCCTTACCACTGGCACTCTCAAGGGTTCAGACGTTTTACAAAACTAGTACTACTTACAGCACAACTCAAGGCTCACATACACCGCTCATTGCAGCTCAGACCAACCTTGTACCGCCGGGGGCCTTGGAGTTGGACCTCAGGCTGGTAACTTATGAGTAATAAGTATTCTAAGTGACAGCGTTCATGATATCTGTGACACATTGTGACTTTTTCCGTGACCCGGGCATTCGACGGTCGCGTCGGACTGGCAGCCCGCTAGCGCTCCTGAATCTGAGAGCTGAAGAAATCCTCAGCTCAACTTTGAACGCCCCTAATGACTGAGCTTGTCGTCCTCAGCTCGAGATAGCCTCAGTGGATCATTGCAATGACAATAGGGGCGTTCAAAGTTTCTCCTCAGCAATTCGACGTGGATATCGGAAGGGACACCGTGTATCACATATGGATTACGAGGGGTGATTCATTGTCGCATAAAGGTCTGTCAAGTGTGTCCCTTCAACGCACAATGCACTCAGATTGCTGTGATTGTGAGCCGGTGTGACTTCCGCTTGAGGTAGGTTCCCGCCCGTTGGCCTTTAGCGCTCCTGAATCTGAGAGCTGAAGAAATCCTCAGCTCAACTTTGAACGCCCCTAATCACCGGCCACCCCACTCCACCGACATTCTTCTCTGCCACTTGCCTCCTTTGAACCAATCACAACTTCATTAACATAAACTGGTCACAAACCATTGTCTTATTCTATCCTCTGAAGAATGCACACTACTGACAACCCCCTCTTGATTCTTCAAGAGAGATTCATTATTCAAATGTCTCCAGATGTAGATTTCAATGTGGGGTCTCTCTTGATTCTTCCAACTTTTCTACTCAGAAGCTCCTCTTTCCTTCAATGATCTTACAATGTCTTCATTATTGTAAAACAAATGCAGCTTGCAAAGCTGATCCATATTGACCACCTATAAAAGTAGGTTTAGCATACACACACATAGAGTAGATGGATATCTTTAATACCTGTAACACTGAGTTCAGCTCCTTTATCAAGTAGAAGCTGAATAATATCTATATCTCCTGAGCCTTGAGCACATGCTGCCGAAGAGCAGTTCCATACTCTCCACCTTGATATATCCTTTAGTAAAGAATTATCAAAAATATGCAAGAGACTCTTATCTAGAATATTGGGATCAGCTTTATCATCCAGCAGAAGCTTGACAATATCTCTATACCTTCCAGCACATGCTGCCTGAAAAGCATTTCTATAGATTCCATCTTAAGATAGTGTTTAGTAATGAGCATTGGAGAGATATGGAAGAGTCTCTAACTTTGAGAATTTGGATCTACTTCTTTTTTGATGGTAGAAGTCCAAATGTCCTTTCATACAGGCTACCTGAAGTGTACTTCCAGGCTCTCCACCTTGAAGTATATATTGGTAAAAAGCAGTAGAAATATCAAAATCTAACATTTGCTTCTGCTTTTCTTTCTAATGAAAGCTAGATTATATCAAAATCTCCTCTAACACATGACACCTGAAGAGGAGTGCCACAAATTCCACCATAATATATTCTATGTCTAAGCAGAGAGTAATAACTATATAAATATGTCTTCAATCTTGAATATTAGGATCTGCTTCATTTTAGAAGTTAAACAATAGTATAATTCCTTTAATGTAGGCAGCCTGAAGAGCTGTTCCATACTTTCCCCCTTCCAATATATACATAAATTAGCAAAAGAAGTAATAAATGTAAAGAAGACCTTTGACCTTGACCTTGAATGTTTACATCTGCATTATAGTTTAGTGGAATTTTGAGAATATTGAGATCTTCTTTAGAGCAGGAGGTGTGAAATGCTGTTCTATAGTAACTCTCTAGGATCATACTTTTACTAAGTGAAGTACAGATGTAAAGAAATCTCTGACCTTCAAGATTTACATTTGCTCCTTTCTCTAGCAGAAGTTGATCAATATCCAGACTCCCTACATAACATGCTGCGAAGAGAGAACTTCCACCCTCTTCATCTGAGCCATATTTAGATAAGGATATTGCGATTTCAAGTATTTACACCACCAGAATTCAGACATGAGGATCCTAGCCTCATTCCCAACCCTGCAGTCAGGTGGGATTGTGATTGCATTCATTAGGGTAGGTGCGTGGTTGCCGATCGTCATGAATCGAGATTTCGTTACAACCAAACAACTATGAATGCGCTGTTCACGGTGATGGGTTATTCCACGGCCATCATGAGTAAGGCAAGCATTCTACGCTCCAGAGAATGCAGGCCCATCGATGTTGTTGCTGCAGGAATGTACAAATCCCGTTCCGCCTTCAAAGAGGTTAGGCGGAAGAATGCCAGTACTGACTCAAGAGAACCTAGGAGAACCGAGTGAGCATACAGAGCATCTCAACGTGCGAAGTGATTCATACCTTGGCTTTTCAATGCTTTACAATTAGCAGAGACTAGATTAGCAATATGAATATGTTCAATGAGAAGTTGTACCGATCAGCTTCCGAAGAAACGTTAGGAACCTTCGTGTCTGTCCACTGGACATGATGAATGGAACGCTAAGAGCAAGGAGTAAGTACATCCCATACTGTTCAACGTTGAGTGCGTTCGAGAAGCGAGGTCGGGACGTCTTGTGAGGGTATAGAAGAGGGGTGATAGGAACATCTTCCAGAGTGATATTGGAAAATCATCAAACAGCAAGATAGCAACAAAAAGCACGGTGCACAGATACACTATGAAGTACTATGACTCAGATTAGTTCAGCTTCGATGCAACTACGAAGATTGCACTCACCTACGAGATATTGCTCCGTCTATGTAACAACTCAGAGTACCCCAAAACAAAGACAGAATACAAGATACAAGCGCAACTTTCATCACTTCTCAATGCCATGTTCCATAGGGATATGCATCCTGTCTAGGACCTCTTTCCCGCGAGTTGCCCAATAACGAAGCACAGCAGGATGTTCAAACCACATCGAGGGAGTGCTAGACTCATGCGTCTCATCCGTCCTTTCCTGGTTCGCACCATCCCCGTCCACTGGTGGAGGAGAGTTTGCTGCGTTGTCAGAATTGACAGGGGGGTCGGTTTTAGTGATGTCTCCCTCGGGACTATCGCGCTCTTTCTTCTTCTGCCTCTTCTTCTCCTTCCTCCCGTTACGCTTCGCGTCCAATTCAGAATCCATAGACATATCACTACCGGACGAGGAAGCCTGTCCCGTCTCGGTCCTCTCTTTTCCACCAGTTACACTTTCAGGAGGAGTTGCCGTACTCTCCCTATCCTCTTGGGCTAGTGCGGCAGCACGGTCCTTTTCTTCCTGAGCGCGAATCTCCGGCGGACCCCACAGACCTCCAGACTTGATCCACGCAGCGACGTTTGCCTGCTTTTTGACCTCGTCCAGAATGCCAATGACAGCGAGTAAGGTGGGATCGTATCCGTCCGAACCCAAACTATCTGGGTCACGCGAACTAGCGAGGAGCTGAGCCCGTCTTTTCTTCTTTCGTTGACGTTTCCGCTTCTTGGATGACTCATGTTCAGGTTCTCCAGCTTGCCCTTCGGGCGAAGCTCCCGTTTGCTCTTCGAGCGGTGGGGATGAGGCACTTGCTGCCTCGGCTTGTGCAGCTGCTTCGGCTTCGGCTGCCTCTTGACGTTCAGCGGCTCTTGCTCTTTCTGTCTCCAAGAGTTCCAAGTCCTTCGCACGCATCGTCCCATCATACTCTGGCATACAGATGTGATTGTACGGTTGTAGCTCTGCTTTACGTGGAGAGTCGTCCAAGAGTAGAGTGGTCAAAGCGGAATGACCGGATTCGCTAGAAGATGTAGGGGGAAGGGGTGACGAGGGAGGCGTTGATGATGACGGAGGGTCTGATGACGATGGGAGGTCCGATGATGGAGGGACCGGGGAGGAATAAGGGGAGGAAGACTCGGAGGAAGGTTCTCCTCTCCGTTGACGCTTTCGCTCAAGCTCTGCCAACGCAGACCATGGTTTTGTGAGGTCTTTAAATGTTTGCACCTTACGATCTTGTCACAATAACGTTTGATCATGACTTGCATTGCATATTGGATAGGAAATACTACTCACTATAGAGGTCGTTCGACAAGCCGAAGGTGTCACGTGCCCATACGGCCAGAAGGTCGTGTTTAGCATTGCCAAAAGTTTTCTCGACCATATCATCAACGCTATGGGGCTGAGCAGAGCTCCAGACCATAACGTCGAGCCATTGTTTTGTCTCGGGTGAGAATATATATTTCAGGAACGAAGGCATGTATGGTCGTGGATGCACCGGTCGGGTACGCGGTAGGACGTTGCCGTTAGCATCTCGAGGCCGGTCATCCACGCCATATCTATACTTCGCTCGAGGAGGTGGTGCAGCTCGGTGTACGAGAGTACCATTCAAATCCAGAATAATCAACTTGCGAGCTTTGTCTTCGTCTGAGAGGGTACTGGGAGGTCGGTCCGCTAGAGCCAGGTACTCGTCAGAAGGTTTTTGTGATGGAGGGGGAGTTACGGATCGGTCATCGTGTTCGCGATATGGGACGAATGCTCTTGGCTGTCGCGGAGCGTTCGGAGGAGGTTGTGGGCGCGGGGGTAAATGACTGGGATAATAGTCGGTTTCACGGTGATCATAGTTTCTGTGATCCTGAGAGCTGTCGTATCTGTCACGATAGGATGAGCGAGCTAGAGACTCGTCTTCATGTGGGTCTCCATATCTGTCTCGGTGGTAATGGGACATGTCCGACCTACGTATTTGTGGCGTCCGGAAGAAACTGGCAGTTTGCAGAAAGCCCCAGAGCCTGTGTTGGCCAGGAAGAAAGCGTGTCGCGGACAGCTTGGGTACCACGATGAAGATGAAAGCGCGTCTGCGCAGCTGAAAATCCTGGAGGTTGAATTGCAAGCCACCTTGAGGCTCCTTGAGGAGGAAGTTCCGGTTTGGGGCACAATAGCCTAACGGTTAGTGTCCTGAGCCGGTGTCGCGCACGGCTCGAAAGGCTGGAGTTCGAGTCCTCCCTTGGGCAAGGAGGTTCGCAGGGTGGCTAGAAGACCCGCTCGTACTCACGTGGCACAGCCTGAGTCAAAGCCACGCGGCGGTATAGAGTCCCTCCCTTGGGAAAGGAGGGTTCGCAGAGGTATGTCATCCGAGCTCTAGACCGCAACCTCCCTAATCGGGAGGTCCCCAAGACCTATGCCGGCTTGCCGGGGTAGGACGCCCGAAAGGGACCGAAAGGATAGGGGACGGTAAGTGCCGGAACGGTTGTAAAAACAAGCCGACCCGAGAGGGACAGGCCACCGGCCTCCAGTCCGCCGTGCGCAGGCTGGACGTTAGTTGCACCAGACTCCCTGGTCTCGCGCCGCTAGGGTTAGGTGTAGCAAGACAGAGACCTCGACATGTTTGGGGATCCGCGCCTTCGGGCTGAAGCGAACCAAGTGCCGAGGAACGGGAAGCTGGAGGACCCCTCACCAGGGTCCTCGGCATGGGGCCGGCAAGGTCACATGCCAAACAGTGGGCCGTAGCGGGACAGGGCAGTCCCCTGCTCCCGGCTCGAGAGATCTAAATCCTCTGTCGGTCAGCCTACCTGTAAAGGGTAACTGCTGGCTTAAGTTGATACCATGCTACTGATTAATGGAAGCCTATGGGCGCCCAAGTAGCGAGTGTGAAGTAAGCGATGTGGTCAGTAGGTTAGGGGAACTCCTAACCCTGGTGTCTTACCTACTGGGGAGAGACCGAGGTGCCCTTGCGCACGTTACCCAATAGGGAGGTCTCGCGGCCGCCCGGCACCTGGGGAGGCCTGTGCCGACCAATAGGGGGACTGACCTGAACTCTGCACGCCCTTCACATATCGCGAAGACACCAGATCAGGTGGGCCTCACAAGAGAACCCTTCGAGCATGCTGTAAACGCTGGCGCCACTCTGCTTATCAGTGCAAGGCGGGTGTCCAGTGCTGCGAGCGCTGCGGCGGACTTCACCTCACCGACCTTCATAATAGGCTAAGCTTCTGCTGCGCCAAGGAACGCGAACGGCTGCAAGCGGAAGTCGTCGAATGCCCGCCCAAGCACGACTTTTGTCCGAACTGCGGGAAATACGGCCATAGAGCCTCATCGACGACGTGTCCCTACTACATCAATCGGCACAACGAAAAATGGCTCCGCGACCCCAAACATGCCCCTGCCTACCCAGTTGGCAAACTCCGTGCCATGAATCGTTATCGAGGTTATCGCCCACGCAAACCTACCACCCCGACCAACCCTTTTGAGGAGATTTCGACCCAGCCCAATCCTGCTCCCTCGAGCGAAACGGTCGAGGGCGATGACGCTATGGAGGATGACACCGCTACCTCGAGTGGAGGAGATATCCAGGAGTCGGAGGCTGCAGGTCGCGACTCGGACTCGGAGTTCTTTGATACTGATTCGGACATGATTGCGTCCGAGAGTGGTTCAGCATTCCCCCTTCCCCCTGATGATGAGTAATTTTGATAGCGATGGACATTGTCAGGTCCGGTTGCCTAGTCCTGTGACCAGGTCAACTATGACCTCTTCGTCGAATAGTTCTTCAAGTTTATTATGTGTCTCATGTAATGTTCAAAAGTCTAGTGAAAATATGCACGTCGTACTTGAACAGTTTCGCGACGCTGACATTGTTTGTATGCAAGAATATACTGGGGGTTTATCAAAAATGTTCCCTCATCAAAATCCCCTGGTGGAGATCCTTACTACAACACGGTTGCTCACCGCAACTTCATTTGTCTCGGAGCACGAGAGGACTCGCGAGTTGCAGTCTTTGTAAACAAGAAGTGGCAGTCGGCCAGCCCTCAGGTACGCACAGCGCTAGTCCAGCATCCTGATGCGCTTTGCGTATCGCTGCACTTAGCGTCCGGGGAATTTACCTTCTTAAATGTCTATAACGATCCGCGTACGCACTCTGCTGTGCGATATTTATTAGACCGCGTTCATCGATTACCGGTCATAGCATTCATGACCGGTTACGATTCCTGAGGTACGAAGAGAATCGTCTACTAAGTCTTGAAATTTCAGTGCAGATCGTCGTAAACCCAGTTTTCCTTAAACCGTGGGAACCTCTGAGCTATACAA
>MU275212.1:0-23825 GCA_022160315.1 Panus rudis PR-1116 ss-1
AAAAAAAAAAGAGTCTCCGCTACATTGAAGTATTTGGGTATTTGTGTCTAATGCAGCAGGTATGTCTTTTGATGAAAATTCGGTAGTTGTAACCTTGTTTTGATTCAAGAGACAGATGTACAACCCGGAAGATGATTCGTATCCTGAGTCCGAATCCAACCAATCTAGCAATGGACACCCCCCACCGACTCCACTGCTTCGCTGTCTCACCTACATCGCAACAAAACCGTTCATTCCAGACTTTGCCAGAGCGGTAATATTTGATGCAAGTATGTTTCAACTGATCATGCCGACTTCTAGTACATTCACCTCGTTTTCTTTGTCCAGTCTGCAAAAACGCAAGGACTTTCGCTAGGCATTGCTTTGGACAGCGCAACAACGATGTCACCCCTGCTTCCCAGCTTGCAACGATTTGTGCCGAATCAGGCCTTATCGCTGTGGCGCAGTTCTTCCAAACACCCGAGAATGCTGAAAGGTTTAACGGGGATACTGATTTAGTGAGCAAACTATTTGGCTCATGCCCTAAGTGTAGAGCGGATTTATTGCATAGCTCGCTTTCGCGCGCCTGACACAGAGCTACCAGTAGATCCAGAATAAGTCTGTTTGCTCTTCAACTTCCTCTTGTCTGTCTGTGATTTCGTTCTCGAGTTCGACAGGCTGTGCTGAAACCAAGCTCGGTTCTCTGTAACTGTTGTAGATATTCACTTTGTATGCTCTTTTTCCCTTCCACTGAAGTAGTTTTAGGTTATGGTAATCGTAGCTCATAGGCACGGAAAGCCATCGATTACGCGTAAAAATATATGCTTCGTCCAGACTCGCGAGAAAACGACAACAGCAGGATTCGAACCTGCGCCCTCAAAGAGGAACAGATGATAGAAGCTAAGATTCTAATCTGTCGCCGTAACCACTTGGCTATGCTGTCTGCAGGGCGGCTTTCCGAGGTTCGTTCAGTACATGGAGAGGGGCTGCGAACCTGATAAGGCAAGGGCTTTGAATTCCAACAACATCAAACATCCCGGGCCGCGCACGCGAAGGCTTGACCCGAAATGCGTCACCCCCGGGAACTTGTTGAAGCTTGCATCCAAACCATATCAACTTGAGAGGAACCCTCATATATATTCATAAATACCTTTCCCTTACCAGGCTATAACGCATACAGAGCACGTATCTAAACACCGACGGCCTACAGTAAGCCTTCGCTCTCTTGGCCCATATTCAACTTCAGACAGCCTACATTTAGTCGAGGTCACTCAGTCTACGCAGAGGGTTTGGTGTTATTTTCGTTAGCGACGGTGGTCAAGCAATATTGTGACCAAGAGATGAACTCACCCATTCCCGAGCTCCCGCTTGACACTAGCAGGATGTTTCTGATTGGGGAAGCTAAATGATGGATAAATCACGTCCGGAGCGTGACCCCACACATTGTCCGAGAGATCACGGCTACCATGGCATCAATAGGGACGAACAAATGCTCAGCGAATGACAGAGAAATAGGACGAGGGAGAGGGGGTTAACAGTCAATATTGGGTACTCACGACGCGACTTTAGCGGCCAATCCAGGGTCGCGGTCAAAAGTAGATGGAATGTGACCATCTGGGAAAAACTGGGCTGGGTCAGAGGCCCTAGCAAACCCACCAAGGGTTGTACTGGAAGGCCGGTTGTCAGTTTTGTGGCAAGTTGAGTACGCATGTGTACTAAGACTTACTCGAAGCGCTTTTGCTGTTGACCTCCGCCTCCGCCGAAGAGACCGCCGAGGAGATTTAGCCCTCCTCTGATCAAGCCACCCAAGAAGGACGCCCCAGATTGTTCATCAGGCGAGTCTTGAGCCTGAGCCTCTTGGACCGCCCTTGCGAATAGAGAATGGATTAACTTCTCCTTCCTCTCCAAGTTGAGTTCATCTCCTCCATTGACGTCGCGCTTGGTCTCGAAATCACCGAATGAAACATGTGCAGAGGGTTGTTCTTGGCTCTGGGGCTCGGGAATGCTTAAATGCAAAACGGATGCTGGTCCCTCGGGGACGTCGCGCTTGGTCTCGAAATCACCGAAGGAGACATGTGCAGAGGCTGGTTCTGCACCTTTGGGCTCGGGAATGCTTAAATGCAACACGGATCCCGGTCCCTCAGGAATGTCGCGTTTGATCTCGATGTCACCCAGTGTTACATGTGCGGCCGCTAGCTCTCGCTTCGCGGGAAGACTGTTAAGTTCGTACACACGCGGCGAAGTCAGTGGAAGACGTTGGGGGAATAGGTGAAATCAACTGACGTCGGAGAGTTATCTCGCGCCAAAAGTTCGGCAGCGGCGTTTTCGCGACTGTACAAAACACTAGAGTGGAACGATATGAGATTAAATAGGATGGTCATTCTTTGTTCAGCAATGCATACCCAACAGGACGGGCAACGACAGTGCTTGAAGCCACGCCGAGGGCGAGGAGCGTGACAATAGGAGTCTTGGAATACATGGCCTTCAAAAAGTTGAAATTCGTGTTGATGTGTTGGAATTAGAAAGTGGTTGATAAGATGGGTCGTAACGGGAAAGTAATGTGAATGAAGTGGAATAGGCTGACATGCATTGGTGTCAGTCGCATTGATAGCAGTTGTAAGAGGAAACGTTGTACTACGTACCGTCCAGCACCAGAAAGTGTATGACTAAAAGTGAGGAGGGCTCCTGAGGAAAACACATCGAAACCGAGCCTATTTATTGTACAAAGGATTCCTACCAAAACCCGACCTCTCACACAGAGTCCAATCTAACTCGCAAGACGGTAGCGGGCAATAACCGGGCTAGAACTAAACCATTGACTGTTCTCCCATGTCGTCCGTTCAAGCCGAGTGGTTATCGACAATACCACATCTTTCTATGATCAGGGTTGCATAGTAGTCAATATGCGATTGATGAACCGTCACATACCTGTCAACAGATGGACACTGCACATGCTATGCGCCACGTTAAAGAGACGCTGTCGTGGGGTCTACTCTAGCACAGTGTTGGTGCTATCGGCAAAGAGATGGGACCTCATTAAGGCGGAGTAGCATGAACGTTGAGAATCCCACTGACATACTTACTATGATATTGTTGTCGATGGCGATTAACGGCGCATTGATACAGTATGTACGATGGGTAACCTCGCCATTGTGATGAACCTGTACTAGCTGTCAAGCTTGTCAAGTCGAAGTTCAAGCCTTGAGGTTAGAAACAAGTTGATGCATTGCGTTGGTGGCGTCAAGTGAGATCACCCTGACAACGTACCGGCGGGAGACAAACAAGCATCAAAATTGTGAGTACCGACCAATACTAGTACTAGAGGTCGAGGAGGGAGTGGTGTAAGTCTTCTAGCTTTCCAAAGTCTCGGTGACATGGTCACGGCAAGTTGCAGCAAAAGCAATCCTCATGTGTTCCACTCAATCGACAACAGCAGGATTCGAACCTGCGCCCTCAAAGAGGAACAGATAATAGTAGAAGCATGGCTTGCAATTCTAATCTGTCGCCGTAACCACTTGGCTATGCTGTCGGTGAGGTGGTGAGTTTTGTGTGGATGATGGCGGTCGACGAGAGAAGAAGCTAGATTTGGCAACGACTTTGAAACATAACATGATCAAACAACCTTCGACAGAATCTCGCGGCGCGCGGTTGCTGATTCCGACAAACCTATTTGCAACCAGGGAGAAAAGAAAGATCCAATTGATATGCAGTATGTACATACAATAGACATGTTCAGGTCGGGTAAGATCGAAGGTTCTGCAGGCCAAAGTATTATCCAGTAAGCATCGTGAGTACTGTGATTTTTCGGCCTATTCCTAACGCATAACATCGGGTTTTCGAGGACCCGACAAAAAAAACTGCCCAGGATCAACCGCAGGACCGACAACAGCAGGATTCGAACCTGCGCCCTCAAAGAGGAACAGATGGTAGGCTATTCTCCTCAGAGGATATTCTAATCTGTCGCCGTAACCACTTGGCTATGCTGTCGTTAGAGTTGCTTCACAATCATTTGACTCGGTGGTCTCGTGCCCAGCCGTTCTCTCGCACCCCACCACCGCAGAAGGGTCGGAGTCTTACGAGACCATGACTCGCTTTGATTAAGCGGTGTTGGGCAGTCAACGTTCAACTTCCGATTTTACTGCATCAGAGCTTCGAAGCTTCAAGCTTCAAGCTTTACGGCTCAGCATCTTACATGCTTCCATTACCCTCAATCGTATACCGATCTCCCTCCCATACGGTACATAACTCACAAGGATTTCCTTAGCTCGCGGTTCCTTGTTAGCGCATGAGGGACTGTAAGTACGTGTCTATCATGATGGTGTTCTGCAATACCTTGCCTCTGGCAGGACCCCGGAAAATACCCTATGAACTTTGAGGTCGGCGGCGGGGTTTGTATCCGGACAGCTCAAAGGCCGTTTGTATCCGGATTGGATCAAGGTTCGGTCGGGACCCCCGGTTTTTATCCGGACAGAAATCAAAGTCCTAAAAATCAAGAAAAATCGCTATTTTTTCGATTTGCTTTCAATTTTCGGCAATTTTCATCGTCAGAATCCTCTAAATTACACAGAGCACCAGTGCCACTAGTACTCTGTGTACAGAGTATCAGAATGAGGGCCTTCGATGCTACCCAACCGCAACCTAAACCAACCGGCGCTCAGCGCTCAAGCTCCGCTCAGTAAGTACTGCAGGTGCGGCCGAAAATCAGTTGCAGTTGCCAAGTTTAGGTAGGAAACCTACAAATTCGGTAATAAATGAATACATTTACTAACCTTACAGACGACAGCAAGTTGTTCTCTCCGCAGGTACCGGTAATCGCCGGAGCTCCGAGCGGTACCTCTTGGTATCCGGACAGGATCAAGGTGGTCCGGCCGGCCATGGTCCATATCCGGACAAGGATCAAGGTCTTCACGGCCGGACCCCCCGTTTTTATCCGGATAAAATCAAAGTGTTTGGCCGTTAACCCCTGTTTGTATCCGGACATGGGATCAAAGTTCATAGGGTATTTTCCGGGGTCCTCCTCTGGCCTAGCTTTGCGACAACTTTCGCTGCCTGGCATATGTTCCGGAGATCGTCACCCTCACAATTTGGTAAGGGCCACAACCCAATTTTCTTTGGGGACCGCGCAGTCAAGTCTGTGTCAAGATATCGATCACATCTAAATTGCAAGGGACAAATGGTCCACCACGCGCCATGTTCGCGTGATGGTTTCCACCACCAGGTGACCGCGTCCAAAACGCGTTCGCGACTCATGATCTTATCTCTGAGTAAGTGAGTACCCCTATCTTGTCAACTTGAGAGTTGTCCTCACGATGTAACGGGATTTTACGACATTCTCTCAGCAGTTGTGCCTCACGTATACGATACGGATACGTGTGTGGCAGCAATGTTGCATTTCCGTCCATTGTGTTGGGTGGTCTTATGATACATGCCGGCTTTCTTGTGGGTTATATCAATGAGACAACCCATTTTTCCTCGACTGTTTACTCGAATCAAGTTGCATCCACATGATAGACTACCCCTGGGGAATGTTAACTCTGAATGGTTTGCATACTTCAGACATCAGGTCGTTGTACACTACGAGTTATCCAAACTCGCTGGCAAGCTTATGCACCCGTGTACATGTGAATGTGGTTGTTCGCGGTTTTGCTCGTCTCCTCGATCGTAGCCGAAGCGTAAGCACCCTTCACCACGATATCTTATCTCGAAGTTCCTTGCTTTGATGCAGATAAATTCGTTCTCAACAGTCCAATTGATCGGGCGTGAATCTCGTAAGTATCTCGTCGCTATCCAAATTGAACAGCCGCTAACAACCGTCGACAAAGTGGGTTGCTTGAACATTTGGACGGGTAGCTTGAGGGTCTAAGCTTCCAGTAAGGATGCTCGCCTTTTGCATGCAAGACCACGTCACCGTGGATGTTGACGTTATGGAACACGCAAGTGGCGGGATGGAAGGATCATGAGCAAAGTTCAAACTGCGGGGGAAACCTGTTCGCGGACGCAGCCTAGGCCCCGATGGCCGCGAAGGAAAGGGAACCATGATGTCGGTGGCGGCCGATCAATATATTCGGCGCGGCGCCGCTAGTCCAAATGCGGCTCTCGGCAGCGGATTTTGGCAGGGGCGGCAGCGCGGGGCCATGGTCAACGGGCAGTCAACGGACGCGATCGACGACACTCCACTCGCAGGTAGTACACGGTGAATACATGCCTAAGCCTTACCGGGACAGGTCACGTGAGGTCAACGTTGACCCATCCGTTGATCAACAAGGTTGTGCGTACATACGGTCAGCCGATCTTGTCTCGGGAGGCTCGAGCGGCATTGCTGCGCGCTTTCTCGGAGATGGCTGTCTTTGGTCGGACTTTTACATTCAAAATGGTGTCATTTTACAAGAGGGACTTGTAGAAACAACTCTAAAGCCATGCAAGCTTGCTGTCAGTGGGAATACGCAACTGTCTGAACATCGAATGCTCTGGCAAACATTCCTTGGGAGATGCTTACCGCTTCGCAACGGAGATGATCAGAGAAGCAGGCGCCAAGATTAGCAGATAAGATTGACTCCGCCACTTCGAGGGAACCTCGACAGTCAAGCGTGTGGCCCTACTGCAAAGCAAGATGTGGTCTGCACCATAGAGTTCCCAGCCAGAGTGCAACGAATCTCGTCGAGCGAGAAGATACAAGGCAGCGAGCAGGCGAGAGCGAGAGAACAGAGGTTAAGGTTCAAGGGCGGAGGGAGCGTCGGCAACCAAAAAGGGTGATGTGGCAATGGCCCGGGCGTGATTGGTCAGAGGGGCAACATAGATAACACGGAGTTGATAACCAAGCCGTTGCATCTCCCCGCTCACCATTTTCTACTCCTGACTTTCATCATCGTCTCCGCCGTCCGCCACGTCCGTTGCTCGTCGTGCAGAACAGCGACCAGACAGACTAGTGCGAGCTAGAGCGTGTCAGTTTATTGGCCACGTTTCATTCAAACCGCGTCTGGGGGATCTTGCGTGCAGCTTTGGGTCATATAATGCCCCCGGTAGCAATGGAGTCACCCGTTCTCGACATGCATCCTGCCTCGATATCTGCCCTTTCGAGGCTGCCGTTTAACGGGCAGGTGCATACCCCACCGGCCTCTGAACAGTCTAGACAAGACAACTCCTCCGCACCATCATCACCCTCGCTGATGCCAGCTGTCTCCACGCAGCAGCAGCAGATCCTGAATGGTGCCCCAGGGCAACACCAGGTGGACCCGAAACTGATCGAGTCTGAGAAGACAGAGCCCGAGAACATTGACCCCGCTCTTGCGAATGGTCGTGCATCTCCCAATCCGAGCTCTATCCTCACCTGTGCCAATTGCGGGGTCGCCTCAACGCCCCTCTGGCGTCGCGATCCCATTGGCAAGTCTGTATGTAACGCTTGTGGTAAGTCCATGTTTAACTTTGATTTGTTTCCAACGCGTCTGTCCGTCTTCCTTTGCCACGTGCCTACGTCGCTCCTCTCAGGAGGAACATTCTTTGAGGGAAAGAGGATCATATCACTACCTCACCGTCTCTTTGCGTTAGACGCGTGCTTTGGGTGTGGTCAGATGGCACATGCCTTTCAAGTATGTGCCGGTGAAACAAACCTTTTGTGCATGTCTATCGTTCCTCTACTTTCTTGCTTTGATCATGTCTGTCTATCCCGATTGCTGACGAATTCATCTCTCCCTTGCTCTTTATCTACTCGACCATCACTCTTTCCTGCAACCTCGCTCGTGTGCTGGCCACCTCCTTCGTCTATGCGTACCATTCGCACCCTCGCTCTTTCTTTGTGACAGGCCTCTACTTCAAAACGAAGAAGGTCCCCCGTCCAACTAATCTATCTCGCTCGACTCCATCTGCATCACCATCAGCCACCCACCCGAACGCGGTGCAACAATTGCAGCAGCAAAGACAAAGCTCAAAGTCCCCTCCCGCCATGCCCACTCCCGCCGATTCACCGTCGGATCAGTCGAGGCAACAGCTTCATACTCAAGTGGATCAACCGGGTCTGCCAAGGCCACATTTAGCTGGTACGTGTCCTGGCGATGGACGCTGCGACGGTACGGGCGGCACATCGGCTTGTTCAGGATGTCCTACATTTAATAACGCACTCTCAGCCATTCAAGGAGGTACCGCCGTCAGCGCTCCTCCGGCCCAAGGACCAAATGGTCACCAGGCCGTGGCTGCTATTCAAGATCATCAGCATGGCGAGGGTGAAATACATCCAGAACAACAAATCGTCACTGCGCCGGTGACCAACCGGACCCGTTCGCGTTTGCCTGTTGGTGCCTTGAGTTGTGCCAACTGCGGTACAAGCACAACGCCTCTTTGGAGAAGAGACGATGTCGGAAATAATATTTGCAATGCGTGTGGTGAGTACACTTCTTTTCCTTGGCCTTGCTTCGGTTTCGCTTTGGCGGTTCGACTTTGCCTTTTTGCCTAGTTTAATGGCAATTGGAAAAGATCCGTCGTATTCTCCACTTTCTCTCCATCTTTCGTTCTCATCCCACCTGTCTTGCAACCTACGTTTCCCCCTGTGCGTCGGGCAGCCTCATGTTTCACCAACGGTAATCGACGTGTACTGTGGGAACCCGGTCGCGATGAGCGCCCACACGTCACACGTCGAATGATGGGAAGATGGGGCATGAATATCTTATCAGATAACGCCCCTGACCTTCGTCGCATTGGCCGCGCTCCCCTGCTCAATTTATCCGGCAACGAGAGAGAAGACGATTGCGGATTGGGTTTAGATTGGCTGGCAAGGTCGTTGCTGGGGCGCGACCCCGAGCTTTGGGTTCGGCCGTACACGGGCGAAGTCCCGTGCCAGCACTTCCCAATTCTTTCGTTTTCTCCCTCTTGCACCTCTTGCGTCACGTTCAACCTAACAACCTGTCCGACGTGGGGTGCGTTCTAATCTTATAAATGCTTCGCTCGTTGGCTTGCTTCTTTATCCACCTAACATCATCTTATGAGTCGCATGCATTTCTAACGCACTTTTTTCCGCTTCGTCGTCTCTTAGGTTTGTACTACAAGTTACACGGCACGCATCGTCCGAACTCGATGAAGAAATCCGTCATCAAGCGTCGTAAAAGGGTTCCAGCCGCACCAGGTGGGTCCCCTACCGCGCAAGATAGGATCATGACAGACCAAGCTGCAGCTGAGGTGCTAGCCAGCGTTGGCCGTCCCCAATCGTCCGCTGGCATGTCCAGCGGACATCCTGGAGCAGGAGGGGTGACGGAGGAGAGTGCGGATGATGACACAGAACCTCAACAGCCTAGGAGGAAGCGTGCGAGGAAGTCTAAGGATGAAGGGATGGATGTTGAGGAGGGTGGTCCGGAGCCGGCTACTCCTGCGAGGAGGGGGAGGGGAGGGAGACGTGCGAGTGGGAGTAAAATTCAGCAGCAGGGGATGCCTTGGGGTGAACCTGGTGCACCCGTTCCTATGCCTGGCGAAGCGGGCCCGTCGTCTCATGACCCTCGCGGTCAACCACCACGACCGGGTAGCGCGTTCGCTCCAGGACAGGATATGGGAGATGGACGTTATGGTGTTGGAGCTCTGAGAGGTCTTCCATTCCCTCCTAATCCTCAGGGAGAATTTACCTTGCCTTCGTTAAATGCCGCCCTGGGTGAGAACGCCCCACAGGCGTTGAGGGAGTTGACTGCAGCGGCTGGTAGTTATATGAGGACTGGAAGTGCTGCCGGGTTTCATGGGGGACCCGGTGGGCCTTCTCGAACGCATTCACCCTTGACGGGACCTGGAGCACCTCCCCATCCACCCCCTCAATTCGTCTTACCGCATCCCGTCGGTCAGTCGTTCTACGCCCACCAACCTCCTGCGCCTCCCCCACCTGCTCCGTCCATCTTGGATTTCGAACGCCACCACCATCAGTTGTTGGAAGGAAAGAGGTGGTTGGAGGATATGCTAGAGCGGACGAATGCTATGTTGGCCGGGATGGAGAGGGGAATCAATGAGATGAAGGCTGGGTCGGGTCCGGGGGAACCGCTTCAACGTCAACCGACTCCTCAACAAAATCAACACCAATCTTCTCCTCAGCATCATCAACAACCTCAACAGCAGCAAGGACAATCGATGCCAGCTCCGACGTCGTCCCCCGTGCAAGGACAAAACCAGGCTCAGCCTATCCCTCTTGGACGTTCGGATAGACCGGGCGCGAAGGATAGCGTGTGGCCTGTTGCCCCTCCAGCTGAACCTCAAGGTCGTGATTGAGCACTCAAGCACGTTTCACTTCATTACTTTCTCCCTTCCCCGTCCCAGTGACGCTCATGCACTATGATTCCTGTCATGCGACTCTTTGCTTTTATCATGCTCGCTTTCCCTTGGCTTGGCGAGCCCTTACAGTATGGTCCGGTAACATATGTCTCTGTTTATTTCTGTCTTTATGTCTCGTGTGTGCCAGTGGTCTCCGTTTCCGTCTCGTCCGGACTTATTGTACACAGTATTGTATTGGGCTTTGAGCTCGTTTCGCTGTGGCTCTGTGCGTGCTCTTATACATGTACCTGCTCGTATTCTGAATGCAAGACATGCTTTGCGTTCCGTGACCCCTCTGTGGGGCCAGAGATGCTCCGAGGATGGGTGATAAGACGGGTTGGGCCTGCGCTGGCGGTGCGCGGTTTTGTTTAGAGTCGAAAAAACATGTGTGCGTCCGAGGATAGGCGCGCAATGATTGAATGGAGGGGCAGGAAACACGTGAAAGTGAGGTCGAGGGAGAGATGGGCCTTATGACCAGCAGTGATTGCAGCTCACCCTCTTTCCTCTCCTCTCCTTCGCACACTTTGCTTGGGGCATTTCCCCACTCCTTCAGCACCACCCGACGCTGACACTGAAAATGCCGCAGAGGCTCGACGACGAGCTCGCCGTGCTCGACGACCAGGACGAGTCTGTGCGGATCGCCGTCAGGGCTCTCGGAGACATGAGAAATAGCGGCAGAGGCTCTTCTGCCATGTATCATCAATCTTCGCCCGCCAGTTGTACGTATATTCTTGTCCAAGCGTCTTTCACTATGTCCGCCTCTCCCCATTCCCCCAACCCGTCTTTTGCTGCTCTAATATTCGCAGGGAATTGTTTATGCTGAAACTGGCTTCCGTTTGCTTGTGATTTTACAGCCTCCCAACCGACCCCTGCGCTTTCCATGACGTCCCGATCCACTTCGCCTTCTTTGCCTTCGCCCTCGATAGGCGGAGAGTCTGTGAGGGAAAGGGAAAAGATTCTCGCCGAAAGCGCGGATTCGAGCGATTTCGTCTCGCGGGTTTCAACGCTTCCGATCGTTAATACGGCCCTCAGAGCGTACGAACAGAGCAAAGCAAGCTCCAGAGTGGTCAAGGTGCGTTCTGGATAGGTCGGAGACCTCGCGTTATTTCTACTGCTAACGATACCCTTTTTGCCTTTAGTATGGTGCGGAGATGATGGAGTCTTCTGTGAGGACCATCTCGAAGCCTGTTATTGACAGACTTCCCGTGAATGTGAATCAGCTCGATGAGTTCGCTTGCAGACAGTTAGATAGAGTGAGTTCCCCTTTAGCAATCGGGTTCTCTATTTTGCTCATGTATATCTCGTCAATTGATTTCCTGTATCAGCTGGGAAGTTATGGAAGACGACCTTCGAGCCGTGATCAACTTGAAGGCGAACAAGACAACGATGGACCCGGTACCAGTAGCTATCGGACGCCAGATGAAGGCGATACTGCGCGAGCTTGGACGTCTGCGGTGGACGAGGAATCATCGTCGACTGCGCTACGCGGCCGCTCAGGTCGTCATACTTCGCCGGATCGATGGAAGGGGAAAGATAGAGACGTCAGCATGGTCCGAGAAGAAAGTGAGGCACACAAATCTTGTTCGCTTGACAGCAGGTGACGAATACTGACGTCTGGTCCTCTAAAGATACCGCATCTAAGCCGCAAGATTCACACAGCAGGACGCCCACCCCAAGGCAAGACCCACCGGATGGACAGCAACAAGTCGCCCAACGTAGCCGGTGGCAGGCCGTACTACTTGAGGCGGGTGGTATAGGTGCAGCCATGAGCGAAGAAAGTATGAAAAGGTTGAAGTATTGTTTGCAGTGGTTGCAGTATGCTACTGCGCACATTGACTCTCAAATTCTCGCGTTGCGGGATTTCATCGCTGCTTTGCAGCAGCATGCATCAGGAGATCCATCTGCGCCTCCGCTCCCGCAACATCTTCAGACTCTCACGGCGATTAGGAGGGATGTGGTATCTACCGTCCGACAAGTGGTAGACGTCGTCTCAAAGTATGCCGGAGGAGCTCTACCTGAACCTGCGCGTGCCCGAGTCAGAAGTTTTATCCTGTGTCTCCCCGAAAGGTGGGCTAAGGCAGCCAGTGGTGAACCTGTGAACGGTGCACCCTTGCCGGGCGACGGCGCAGGGACGGGAGGGAAAGTTGATCACAAAGTTAAAAGTGAACGCGTGGGCAGGACTAGGGCACGTGCTTCTGCTGCTCCGTACACCTATGGGCCTGGTGAAGCAGGACCTTCTCCTCACTCTCGCCCTGCTTCGAGAGCAACGTCTCCTTCTCATGGAAGACAGGCTCTGCCTCCTGGTTCGCACCCGACACCGCATTCGATGCAGCAGGCCGCGCAAAAGATCCTGACCCTTGCTCTTGAGAGTATAGACATGCTTCGCGCTGTTACGCAGGTATTCAAGGAGAGTTTGGACAAAGCTGATGCGTAAGTATCACTTTTCTAGCTAGGCGTCTTTTCTTGCTCACGATGTTCGCAGTTGGGTTGAACGCTTGCGCATTGTTGGCATTCAACGTCCCACCGTCGAAGCACCTCCCACGCTACCTCCCGCATCATCCCTCCTCTCCCCTCCTCCTCATCCTAACGGTATCTCCTCATCCCCTTCATCCTCATCCACGTCTCCCACCAATTCTACATTCGCCCCTTCATCATACGCAACCGCACCCTCTTCGTACCTATCCCCCTCCTCCGCATCTTCATCACGTTCTTCATACAGGGAGCCTCTTCCGCCGATCGACGCTCTTTCCCCTTCGACGAGTAACGCCCCTTCCCCCTCTCCCATGTCGCCTTACGGGAGTTTGAGGGAGTTGCAGTTACCTCCATTAGGTCCTGGTGCCTATACCAATGGTAATAGCACGAACGGAAGCCACAATGTATCGTACCCACATAGCGAATTTGGCGCGATGTCCATAGGCCATGGACATGGATCTAGATCTGGGTCGAGGGCTGGGTCTGTTTCGTTGCCCGTTTCGGGTTATAATACGCCTAGGAGTGGGTGGCCTGATGAGAGGGAGTGGGGACGTGATATTGAGAGAGAACGGGAAAGAGAGCGAGATGGTGGGGAGAGAGATAGAGGGTGGAATGGAAATATTGATGATCGTGATCGACCTGGGAGCTCGAGTAGGGAGAGGCGGGATAGTGTGAATGGGAAGATGGATGTGGATTCCTAACGGTAATTTGGGTTACTCTCCAGTAAGTCAGTTCTTCCATTCTCGGCAGATTCTCTTCTGACTGAAGTGCGTTGTTAGCCTGCTGGACGGGACTTGTCTGCTTGACCTTGACCTCGGCTCTGGGTTTGATTCTCTGCGCAACAGTTGATTTCGTTCAGCTTCCTCATATACGATGACTCATGATTCTACGGCTACATTCATACATACATGCTACATACATTGGGCGGCGACATGATGTGACAGGTATTCTGATACTACTAAAAGCCTGGGCACCATTGTATAACAGATATACGGGACTCGTTTCTCTTCGCTCTCTGTTTCGTCTTTCTCTCTTCGTTCGCTTCACCTAGTTCGTTCCTATTTGTGCGTTTCTACCGTCTCCGTCGCACCGTTGCGACTTCGTCTCTCATTTTTCTTCTCATTCTTCTGATTGATTCGGGTTCATTTGAGTCATTCTCGAGTTGTCTCTTCCTCTGCATTATCTAATGATTAGTCCGTCTATGGGCTTCGTGTATTCTGTGTCTCGTTGTAGTTGATAGTCCCCTTTGCTGATAGACATGCTATCATATTCTCGTCGACTTGCAATTAGTGATCCTTCGAGGTTGAGGCCGAAGTGTTGGATACTGAGTTGTGGGTCGATTCTTGGGTTCATGTTCGTAACTCGGAAGTAGCACACTTCCTGTGGGCCGTACGATTATATGATACGGCCTTAACAAGATATACAAAGTAACATCATGAGGAGAGGAGATGCCCACTGGCAGGAGAGAACATAGGGCTGCAACATAGAGACTTTCCATATTCGTTAGAGCACCGGGGCACATGACAAATCGGGCAAGTGCATCCGGCGTCCGGCACTCAGCCACACCGAGCGCCCGGCGCCCTCAACCAGGCAGGGAGGACTCACAAACACCATCGGTATCGGCATCCTCAAAACCCTCAAGACAAGATGGTGAGTCTATGCCCCTCCGTTGCATGCCAGACGGGATCTGTGTCGTCTAGAGATGCTGTTTGTGGTGGAATGGAGAGATTTGGGACGGTTTGAAGGGTTGGATGGATTGGTGGAGGGTTGGATGACATTGGATCCCGCTGGATGACTTCTACAAGGTTTTCGTTCTGCATCGCTAACGAACACTCTTCCCCTACGTCTTTAGACAAAAGGTTCGTTACTGCTGGTTGCAACTTCGTTGGAGGATTGGTCGGAGGACTGATCGTTGTTCAATGTTTTTGACGGTATATAGGTACCACCTCGTTCGGGTACGTGAATCCACCGCCTTATCCTACGTGGGGAAGATTGCTGATAGTTCTTCTCTGCCAACAGTAAGCGGCACACCAAGTCCCACACCCTCTGCAGGAGGTGTGGCAACCGTTCCTTCCACAAGCAGCACAAGGGTGCGTTTGCTTCCTCCGCCCTGGTCAAAAACTCTTGCTGATCTTCCCTGTCTCTTGCACCCCCTACTACCGTCGACCTCTCCTGCAATCCTTACAATTGTTCTCCTCCTTGACTTGGATACGATGTAGAGTGTGCACAGTGCGGCTACCCCCGTGCTAAGCTGCGGTCGTACGAGTGGGGTCAGAAGGCTAAGCGCCGAAAGACGACTGGTACTGGCAGGATGCGCTACCTCAAGACTGTCTCCAGGCGGTTCAAGAACGGTTTCCGGTATGTTTTCATTTCATATAATCCCAACATCACACAGCCTGTGATCAATATGCACCATACTAAATATACTTCCATCAACAGGGAGAACACCGTCGCAGTAAAGCGCGCCAAGAAGACAACCGCGGAGGCATAAATGAAACCGAGCCCATTCGTTCTTATGTCGAGGACCCATTCTCCTGCATATGTCATATCACGTACCCATCCCCGTTTTCTCTCTGTATACTCAGGCACGACGAGCACCTGTCCGATTGCTGTCATCCCACTGCGCAAAATACACTACATGAGCTATGCCATGCGACGCTTTGTCTTCATGCAATGTATCGATCTCTCATCTTTGAAAGTTGTTGCGGAGTTGTGGGTTCTTGCGAACATTTCTCATCGAGCCACACCTTTTTCAGGATGACATGTGCCGTTACGTTCGCATCCCATTCTTGAGTCATACTAATGATTTAGGTTCGAAGCATCAATCAGTTGGATAGATACATGTACATACGTTATTGTGGGCAGGTGGGTGTCAGACAGACTGATCCTGAGGCACGAAGGTTGAAGTCGGTCTACTCTGCCGCTGGGAGACTAAGGTGGGTCCCATTTTCTTTCTTACATAATGTTCGAAAGAAAGTAACTACATCAACCGGCGACCTTCCAGGACATCCATGCACATCATATGTAGCACATGGCTACTTGGAGATTAATATGCTGAGTATAATATTTTACATTGTCCGACGGCACTCCGGGGATACTGACCTTGATAGATTATTAGATACCACAAAAGATACACACAGCTGATACCCAGTTTCGCGGACAATATTGACATGCTTATCTTCGGGTCCCGGGAACATGTTCAACAAAGCGAATAATGATACCGCAATATTGGTATCACGATTTCCTGGTTAACGGTCTGGCTTATCATCGTCATGATCGTACTCCACATATGTAGCGAAGTGCAGTTTAAACCCCCCCCCCCCTCTCCTGCAGTGCTCTTGTATCCTGACTTCAGGACGACTTGGAGGACGCCTCGAAGACTGTGATGCAGGCCGACCACAAGATCCCTCTGGATCTGCCTACGTATGTTTCACCAATTGGAGGAGCTCGCAGGAAACATTCGACCACCTTTAAGGTCATACTTGTCGCGGTCGTATGCGGCTTCATCGCTCTCAGGTTTTCGGGCATTTGGGAGCGACGTACCTACACAGCGCTTTCTCACACGAGCAAGAAAGAATCATGCCCGCAAACGCCTCCCATAACACCGGTCAAACATGCTGATTTATACAGGAAGCTGGAGGAAGTGTACGCGACAAAGTCATTCCAGGAAGATGCGTTTGCATCGTTGGGTGGGGCCATCAGGATTCCGTGAGTTCATTTCACCTATGACTCCGTGTATGGTCCGAAGTGAAGGGATTGAATGGTTTCATAGGACGGAGATGTATGATGACCTGCTTTCGCCTGGACATGATCCTCGATGGGAGGTGTTCGGTGACTTTCATGAATATTTGACCACGCGGTTCCCGAATGTACACCAGACGCTTGAGCGGACCACTGTGAACACATATGCTCTGGTTTACAAGTGGCGAGGGACGGATGAGGCCTTGAAGCCAATACTGCTTACTGCTCACCAAGGTGGGTTTCCGTGCTCATGAAGATTAGCATGTGGTTGCAAATGCCCCTTGGCTTCATCAGATGTCGTACCGGTTGATCCTAGTACCGTTGGGAACTGGGTATATCCGCCATTCTCTGGACACTACGATGGTGAGCCATTGTTTGCATTTCATGAGGACTTCATGCATATGTGTAATGAACTATACAGGTGAATGGATCTGGGGTCGAGGAAGCTGTGACGACAAAGTCGATCTAATCAGCCAACTGTGCGTAATCATGGGTCTCATTCTTCAATGTGGCACGATTCCTCATGCGTTTGGAACCAAACTCTTTATGCGTAGAACTGCGATTGAGACACTGATTGACCATGGTTATCGACCCGAGAGGACCGTTGTGCTAGCATACGGAATAGATGAAGAACGCGGAGGTGCTGAGGTAATATATCTTGCCTGCCAAAAAAATCCGGGCTCAAATCTTCGCAGGGTGCATCCGCAATCCGTGATTACTTGCTGCAAACGTACGGCCGAAATGCGTTTGCAATATTGATCGACGAAGGAGGTTAGCCCTATTTGCATCATATTGTCCTGCCTCAACTCAGCCCGGCATAGGAAGCATGGAGGCACGAGAAGACCTCATGTTCGCTGCCCCAGCGGTAGCTGAGAAAGGTTACTTCGATCTCAGGATAGAGGTATCATCACCAGGCGGACACTCCAGCGTCCCTCCTGCACATACAGTTCGTCTTCTCCCATCGACTACTGTCGCCACGCTGATTCGTGATTCAGAGTATCGGTATTCTTGCCTCTGTGATCGTCCAACTTGAAGCAAATCCTCATGAGCCCGGGATTCGCCGCGAAGATACCTATTTCCAGACATTGCAATGTCAGGCTGCATATGATCCTGAAATGGACGATGACCTTCGTGGATTGATTAAGCACTCGAGGTACGATGATAGTGCACTCAAGGATTTGGAGAAGACGTTGTTCCAATCGCGGCAAGCAAAGGCATTGGGTGGTACCACCCAAGCAACGGACCTGATTGGTGGCGGCGTGAAGACGAATGCTCTTCCTGAGAACGCATGGGCCATTGTCAACCATAGAATCGCTAGTCATAGGTAATGAGAGCTACTTTCATGTGTATGATCACGTGCTGACCACCGTTCAGTTCGATTTCTTCGGTGAAAGCTCATATTATGGATACTACCCTCCCTATCGTGAAGAAGCATGGTCTGTCGCTGAATGCATTCGGACGGAATGTTTCCCATGGTGATGTGGCTTTGGCGAATGGTCTCCTAACCCTCTCAGAAGCTCGGGAGAAGGGCCTTGATCCTGCTCCCGTTACACCCACAACTGACAATCCTGCATTCACTTTCTTGTCTGGGACCATTGTCAGTGTCGGTAAAACGTCAGTGCGTTGGGATCATCCTGAGAATATGACTATCGTCGTCGGGCCTGGAATAATGACCGGTATGCCTCGTTTACTATGTATGTAATGAGCATACTTAACGCTGATGATACATAGGTAATACTGGTATGAGCGAAAGCTACTACACATCATATTCAGGAATACATGACGTATACTTTCTCTTAGACACCAGGTACTACTGGGACCTAACTCCCAACATCTTCCGATATCGACACGTCAGTCAGTTTGACAAGTATAATGGTGCACACACGGTGAACGAAGGTGCGCGTGGGACATGGTGTGATTCTCCAGTTAACTCACTTCGGTGTATCACAGCGTTATTCGCCGATGCTATGATAGACCTCATTCGTTTCTTCACTACCATTATCCTCAACGCGGACGAAACAGGTTTGTTAGCATGATGCACCCACCTCGACATCACAATGTTCCCACCTTATTAGGTAGCGATCCCCGGCGTCAACCGCTACCTAACGAGGTAGAAACTTCTCTAGCTCACTCACTCCGAATATTTACTCCCACTCCCAATAGCTCTGAGCACTCTGAGGCCCTCCCCTCCCCTCCCCCAAGTCCGCAGGCCTCTGGACCCTCGATCTAGATCAGATCTGTAGATCTGTCATCTGATCCAGGCCGCCAACGTGAGCATGGCTTCCCTTCGCTACTGTAAGTTCACCGACGGGCTACGTCATCCGATATCAACTGCCCGGGCTTCGGGGACCCACCTCCCGCCCGCCGCATGCCCCGCCCACTGTCTGCCGGCGCCTTCCCGCCCCCGCCCTTTCCGCCGGCGCTTTCTCCCTCCCTTGTTCCTCAGTGCTTCTTCTTCCCTCTCTCAATGCGACCCATCACTTCTGGACCTCGGCTTCAACGACACTTATTGTACTGCAGTGCCCATTATACTGCCTGCTCACCATAAGGCTGCCGCTCCCAATGGAACTCACTTTTTTGTAATTCTATTTATTGATACAATAGTGGTTTAGACATATGGAAATACACATTATATCGTAAATATATTGAACATGTATTTTATTACAGGATCATCAAAAGTTTGGTCGTTCCACATTGATTTTTGGGCGGGGGGCCGAAGACGTCGTGCGCCACGGTGCAGACGCCGTGTCTGTCGTCGCCCGAGGCAAGCCCAAAGCACCATGAGCACCATCCCGAAGGCTGTGCTTTGAAAATTGAACAGTTCCCACGCACATGTTGAACGTCTGTAAACAAGCCTGCAATTGGCGCTCGCCACTTCACCACCACTAACCACTACGCTGTGTGGGCACGGTAATGGGGGTAGAGTGGTGTTAACGGACGCCTCTATCATCATGCCTGCACACACGACGCGTGGTGTCTCCAGTTCGTTGACTGTCAGCTCAGCCCCCCGTCGCCGGGGTCGCGAACCGCCTTCATTCACTTCTCGCAATGCTCTGAGGCCTACAAAGCGACGTACCCTAGGACCTGTAGCATTGGGCAAGAGGATTCGAGATGGTGATAACGAGTGGGAAGACTTCAATGACAGTGCGTATCATATCATCTTCATGTAATTCTCTTAGGCGTATGTTGCTGCAGGTATAAATGCCCAAGAGGCCGCAGCCCTCGCGGACTTCCGGAATGAGCCTGGTGGGCCCTCTCAATACCGCAAGACACCCTCCAGCGACACCCATGAAGAGATGGCGGGGCACATGCAGCAAGACGAGAACATGCCCCTTGATAGCTTGCTCCCTGAGCTCTCCGAGGAGGATGGGTTTGCCCATGCCGTTACAGAAATGTTGGCCGCCAAGTAAGTCCCCGTCCTTTCATTATATGTGATGCTCAATCATTACCATACAGGTCCAGGAGCTCTCGCAAAGACAAACGCAGCTATAGAGACCGTCTCCAAAGTCGCAATAGCCATTGGGCCCCTCTCTTGCCCTCTCTCGTCGAGGCGTACTTGCAGTGGAAGTACCCTCCCTCATCCGGTAAAAGTTCATCCGTATCTGATGACACTGACACGACTCTCCCCCACCCGGCGCAGGTCGCCTCTGAAGACCATTCCCAGACCTCTCCCTCTGTACCGAACATATGGAAGAATATGCAAGTACCTTGTTCCGTGTTTCTTAAGCAGAAGGCAAGTACTGATGGTATTGACATAGCTGTCGAATATGTACCAGCGGACGGGAGCCAAAGTGTGCCTCATTGTAGTCCGCGGCGACTCCACTGCAATTCACAAGCCGTTCCTGTACTACACCAGCGAGCGCGTTGTGAATTCCTTTAATCTTGTGGTCAAGCAATCACTCGAGAAGGTCGCTATACATATGGAGGGCTATTGTCTGTCTGGTTTGCACGGTATGTTCCCCCTTCTCATCTGACTTACGCATATTGACAAGTTGCATAGGTATCACCAAGAATTATACTCAACAAGTCATCGATCTCAAGTCGCGCGTTGTGGATATTATCCGACAGAAACTCTGTACGTATGGTCGCACCACTCTATTGTTCACTCCGACTAATGCAGAATACAGTGGAAGCTACCAACAACCGCTGCAAACGCATGAACTACGCAAGCTTTGAAGATATCTCGTACGAGTTCGGACTGGCCATCGATGGATGGCCCCTCCCCGCATTCTGTAAACCAAGCAGCGTGACCTCTCGTATAGAGGTTCAAACGCTTTTGTCTTGCTGGGAGTCAAATGCCACGAAGTTCCGCGCCTTGAGCAAGCCAGAACATGAAGCATACAAGCGGTCGTATGAGGAGGGGTCTGCTCCCTTGCTTGTTGGTCTCAACGGCCAACCGTCGGCGATCCCGTCTGCGGGAGGGGAGGCTGCATGTCAAGAAGAAGGCGGCAGCAGCGCAACTGATGCTGTCGGAAATGGCCCTTCAGCAGGGGACAAGCGCACCGCCGATGATGCGGCAATAGGTGAGGAAGGAAGAGTTGTGCGTCCGAAGAAGACCAGGAAAACCCGTGCGGATAAGGGTAGGCCTCGGGGGAAGAAGAAGGCCTCCGCCCCCGGTACAGTGACGACGGACAATGCGGGTAACACCGCAGGAGCCACCCCCCAGCCTACACCAGCAACGCCCCCGTCCACGTCGTCCCCGTCTTCACCCATGCTGCGGTCTCCAGCCTCGACGCCCCCAGCTGCACCATCGACCCTTTCACCGACGGTTGGTTCATCTACGTCTCCGCCGGCTCATGCAGCGACTTCGACCCCTCCCACCGCTGAGTTGTCCCAGCCCCAATCATCCCACCATCATCCCCCTCATCCGCGTCCGCGTCCCCGCATTGCAAATGCTCCGCCGTCTCCACCTGACTCATCTCCTCGCCCATCTGACGCATCTCCCTGCCCACCTGACGCGTCTCCCCATCCCCCTGGCACATCTCCCCGCCCCTCGTCTCTCAATACCTCCACGCACTCCTCCCGTAATCCATCCCCCCACCCATCGTCTCTCATGTCCCTGCTTAACATGCAGGGACCTCTCCCTGCGCCGGCAACACATCAGGTGGAACCCAACTCATCTCAGGCTGCACAAGCATCTCATCAGACTTCCCCCCATCCCTCACAATTATCGCCACAGCAAAGTGGTACATTCCAACCCGCGTCTCATACTCCCGATGCTGTGTCCATGTACACTGTGCCTCCGGTTCACCCCTCCTTCTTCCCTTTGCCGCCTTTCTTCACTCCGTCTCTGCCGCCCCCGCCGCACTCATCCCTGTCATATTCCTCGGTGTTTAGGTCGGACCTTTCCCCTCAACATCATTCGCCCTCTGGTGGTTCTCATTATGGACAGCCCTATACTTCTCACAATACTTCTTCCTTCCAACAACTCTTCCCTCCCCCTCAACAGTCAGTCATGCAGCATAACCATCATGCTTCATTGGTAGCAGCTGGCTTATCCTTTATCCCGTATATTCCCCCGCCTCCGTAGCTGGATCTTGGGATAGCGCATTTAGATAGCATATTGTACCATACCTTTGTAGCATTCCTCAACCAATTGTAATAATGTATACCCTGATATATATTGTGCAAAACAAAGGGATAAAGTATGAGAGCAGAACATAAGAAAGTACATGGTAAAGCTAAGCACTTGGAAATTTCGAAATGCTCTAAGTCAGAAGCGCCGGCGGGAAGGGCGGGAGCAGGAAGGCGCCGGCGGGAAGGGCGGGGGCGGGAAGGCGCCGGCAGACAGTGGGCGGGGCATGCGGCGGGCGGGAGGTGGGTCCCCGAAGCCCGGGCAGTTGATATCGGATGACGTAGCCCGTCGGTGAACTTACAGTAGCGAAGGAAAGCCATGCTCACGTTGGCGGCCTGGATCAGATGACAGATCTACAGATCTGATCTAGATCGAGGGTCCAGAGGCCTGCGGACTTGGGGGAGGGGAGGGGAGGCCTCAGAGTGCTCAGAGCTATTGGGAGTGGGAGTAAATTAGACTCGCGTGGCCAGTCCGTACGCAAGCTTTCATTAACGGGGCGAGCCCGTGAGCTTGCGAACGGACTGGTCCAACTCGTTGCCCTTTTTGCCATAGCCCTAAGCGCCGGCGTGGGAACGCTGGACTTAGTGTCTCGACGATGACCCTCCTTGGACTCTCCACTCGAGTCACCCAACATCTCATGAGTACTCCGTTGTGTGTCAGAAATCCCTATTGCTTCAATTCATATATTATGGTCTATTATGCTCATATCTCAATACCTGGAAACTAAATCTCGCTGATGCCATGGCCGACGAAGAGTAGGATTCTGTAGGGTAAGCTGGCAGTGGCGGCTCAGAATGACTTTGAGATGCCCGCACTGTGTTTTTTTTGCCTTGCCCTGGGTCTTGGTTTTGGTTTTGGTCTCAAGGAAGCTTGTTCCCCACCAAATCTAAGTTGAACAAGAGGAGTGTTGTAAATCCGGGGTTGACTCTACACTTGGGCTCTGCGCAAAACACCGCGAAACACTAAGTCCAGCTTTCACACGCAGGCGCTAAGTGCCCATGGCGAAACGGGCAACGAGTTGGACCAGCCGTTTTGGTATGAGCTTGCGAGTTACCTAAAACGGCTGGACTCGAGCCTAGGAGTAAATATTCGGAGTGAGTGAGCTAGAGAAGTTTCTACCTCGTTAGGTAGCGGGTGACGCCGGGGATCGCTACCTAATAAGGTGGGAATATTGTGATGTCGAGGTGATATGTACTGGTTATGGGAACCCAGGTAACCCAATCGGGTTACACTCTCCCACGCTTTGAAGACTTTGCCTTCCCCCACCAGGCGGTGTCCCAATCCATCGGGGCCTGTGGTTTGGCGTGGGAAGTCTCTTCTATTTCTGGGAGAGTACACATGGCCGCCCCAAGGGCGGAACCTTGCAACTAGTCCCGGAGGCCTGAGCGCGGATTGAACCCAGGACCTCCTGCTAGCCGTAGAATCTGATTATGTAAGGGTGCTGGACTACCGCGCTCAAACACCTTACGCCAAAAGGCAGCGTAATCAGATTCTGCTATATCTGATCACCGGCAGTATATGTACTGGTTATGGGAACCCAGGTAACCCAATCGGGTTACACAACCGAAAGGTAGAGCTCTTCTTCATCGACGGAAGTGAGAATCCCGCAGATATGCTCACCAAGAATCTTGGGCATATAAAATTCCACAAATTTAGGTCGCAACTCGGGCTTGAGTTCTACTCGCCAAAGAATGCTTAGCGCGCCTCATATGGCTGCACTCAGCGAGGGGGAGTGTTGAATCCGGTGTAAGTCCGGATACACATCAATGAGATCCGGCATAGCCCC
>MU275212.1:25165-56026 GCA_022160315.1 Panus rudis PR-1116 ss-1
CATATAGGCAGGCGACTGCGTGTGGTCATCATCATAATGTACATTTCTTTGGCAAAGCCAATGTGGCTGAGTGGTATGGGATAGGTCGGTGTTACTTAGGAGTTTGTTGGATTTGTCTCGAAGCGCGGGTTCGATTTGCGCTGGTCGTATTTTTTCTTTTATTGCTCGGTGTTATCTTGCCAAGCGCTTTGATATGATCACCGGTAATCTTTACGTGATGGGAGAATTTTCATGTTTCCGTCACACTTAGGTTTTGATAATTTTATGATTTTCTCTTGAAAACTACATGAAAATCCCTGAATCATATCTGCGTTGACGGGACTGTCCGCCCGTGTAGTCTCCCAACGGCAGACGAGACAGACAATTATTTCCTCGTCTCTCGGATGGAGGTCGTCGACGATCATCCAAACTTCAAGCTTCAATGATTTTATAGGCGACCCCTTCGAAGCAGCGATTGCGCCTCTGAGCCCTGGCCCGTCGTTACTACATATTATAGTATGTATAACGTAGGTAAATACCTGCCTTCTAATAATCCCACTATATCTCCTACCGTCACATCATGACATCAGCAGTGCTTGATCAATCTCTACAGTACCATCGTTCTTCGGAAGTTTCGAATTTCGGCCACAGGTGAGCGGGTTTGATATCAAACGGCCACAACATACCTTACGATGATCATGAACTCCTGGAAATAGGTCCGGAAGCTTCAGCTCGAGCGCGATGTAATCGGTTGGTAAGTCATATTTGTTACTGCTCAAGTAGCTCACGTAGGTATTCGAGTTCATTCTGTGTGCCACTCATCCCGACCCGTACAGTCGAGACTGTCGATGGCATATGATGCTGAATCGGCGCGTTCTCGTGTCGCTTTTAGTGTGCCCCGTTGGAAGCACATTCAGGCTCCTCTGGTCTCTTCTGATATCAATTCGAATTGGCTTCTCACGTCACTGCTGGCAATGTGATCGTACGTCGTGACCAGTCAGCCCCTCTTCCGTACGACATTTCAGCTTCATGGAAGCAGCATTACTGTAATCAGGAGGGCCACGGCTCCCTTTGACGCGAACATGAACGCTCGCTTTAAAGCATCTCATCGAGACAACCTCGAGCAGGCCTCTTGCAGGCCCCCCTCCACCAACTTGAACTAGTTATGACTCCGACGCTACTGATATTTGCAGAGTTTTTCTTCCTTTCATGGCTGAATATCGAAGTCTTTGCTAGAAACCTGTTGCACCTACAACGGGATGTACAGCCAAACTTACTTCAGGCGAACGACACGGTACAACGATCCCTGAATGTCTCGTCATGTCCAGGTATGCCATAAATTGTGCGGAAAAATTGCTATTTTCATGCTATAGTATGCATCAGGTTACATTATGACCGGGTTGCAAGAGACGAAAACCGGCTTCACAGCATCCCTCAACCTTGCTGGGTCAGAGTGCAATGCCTTTGGCAAGGACATTGCCAATTTGACTCTGGAAGTAACGTATGAATCTGATACAAGGTACATTCTCCACTTCCTCAAGTTCCTAGACCTAGGCTTTAATGTGAGGCATCGGGTTATCTCAGGCTTCACGTCAACATATTCGATACTGCCAATTCCCAGTTCACCATTCCGCAGTCCGTGATCTCTCGGCCTACTGCTCCTACGAAAAGCCATAAGAACACCACGGATTTAGTGTTTAACTTCGAGGCTTCCCCATTCGCCTTCTGGGTTACTCGCAGGTCAGAACCGGATGGGATCCCTTTGTTTGACACTCGAATCTCTTCCTTGCCACCCACCCCCATTCCGCCGGTCATACCTGCTAATGATAGTACTGCTTTGGATGGCTTTCCCTTAGTCTTCGAAGACCAATATCTACAGCTCACATCCGCTTTGCCTCTCGGTGCCAATATTTACGGGTTGGGCGAAGTAGTTGCTAGTAGCGGTTTCAGACGTGACGTTGGGGCCAATGGCGGGAAAGGAAGTGTTCAGACGCTCTGGGCAAGGAATATAGCTGACCCAGTCGATGAAAACATGTACGTCAACTCTACTTGGCAGTATGCACGCCATCGTGATCTAACATACTGACGATGAATCTCCTTCTAGGTATGGCTCGCACCCTATCTACCTGGAACACCGATACAATTCCACTACCAATAAGTCTCAATCACATGGTGTGCTTCACTTCAGCGCATCTGGGGCTGACATCTTGCTGTTGACCCCTCCATCCTCCAATGTTTCGCTGGTTGAGTACCGTCTTATTGGGGGCACCCTTGACTTCTACTTCTTTTCTGGTCCGACGCCCAGTAATGTGATCGAACAATACGGTGAACTCATAGGTTTGCCAACGTGGCAACCTCTCTGGGGGTTCGGGTTCCATTTGTGCAGGTGGGGTTACACTAATATCAACGAGACCCGAGAGCAAGTTGTCAGAATGCGGGAAGCTAATATTCCCTTGGAAGGTGCGTCACTAATGAAATAATTGTAAGTGCAACGTTGAAAGAGAACTTCTGATCCTTTCTGAATAGTGATCTGGAACGACATCGATTTATACCATGATCTGAGAGATTTCACATCCGACCCTGTCTCGTTCCCTGCTTCTGAGATGAAGACGTTCATTGGAGAATTAGTCAGTTGATTACGTGACGTTAGGATTTTCTATTGTCGGCTGAATATGCCATTGACAGGCCGAGAAAAATCAACATTATATCCCTATTTTGGATGCCGCTATTGGCCATCAAGCAAATGCAACTGATCTTGTGTGTACACCGCGTAACCAATCTTGACATGAACTGACTAGTGCACCTGTTAGTACGATCCATATATTCGAGGCGTTGAGTTGTGAGTCTTGCGGTACTCGCCGTTTGCTTGTGTTACTTACTCCCGCGGCAAGGGATGTTTGGATCAAGAATCCTGATGGGTCAGAATATATCGGCCAGGTTTGGCCAGGATATACTGTTTGTTCAATCTGTAGCCCTTGCAGCATTCCAAGGCTCATCCAAGATGAACATTAGGTCTTCCCGGATTGGTTCGGTAACAACACGCAGAGATATTGGACCGAAGCCCTCAGGAACTGGTCAGAAAGTGGCATTGAGTATTCGGGTATCTGGCTTGATATGAATGAAGTATCCTCATTTTGCGAAGGGTCTTGCGGTACCGGAGCGAATTTATCGAATACAACTCCTCCAGTCATTCTGCCAGGTCAACCAGGTAATCCTGTGGTGAACTATCCAGAAGGGTATGTCATCCGTTCTGCATATTATTCCGTCAAAATAGTCATCTTTTAAATCCTATTATTTCCTTCATTGTAGGTACAATTCGACCATATCTGGACCTAGCGGGAACATTACTGTCAACGGCACGTTGACATACGGTGCTGACCAAACTACTTTGAACAACTTATCAAAGCGGGGCGTTGGTGCTGGCAATCAGACAGATGTTAACATCAATACTCCCCCTTATGCAATTCATAATGGTGCGTCGCGATACCGGAGCCTGGTCTGGTGATTCTGAATCCATCATAGGGGAAGGTAGATTGTCGATCAAAACGGCTGCTACGAATGCTACACACGCAGGCGGATTTGTAGAGCTCGACGTACATAACCTCTGGGGTCTCATGGAAGAGAAGGCGACCCATCTCGCCCTTCTTGACATTCACCCTGAGCGGAGACCCTTCATAATCAGCCGTTCGACCTTCGCTAGCTCTGGAAAATGGACAGGACACTGGCTCGGGGACAACTTCAGCAAATGGCAGTACCTATACTTCAATATCCAGGGCGTCCTTCAGTTCCAGCTCTTCCAAATACCATTTGTAGGGGCAGATACTTGCGGCTTCTACGGAAATACAGACGAAGAATTGTGTAATCGCTGGATGCAGCTGTCTGCCTTCTTCCCGTTCTACAGGAACCATAACGAGAGAGCTGCGCTCTCACAGGAACCGTATCGGTGGGATAGTGTTGCGAATGCTTCCCGCACCGCTATCAACGTTCGTTACTCGCTTCTCCCATACTGGGTGAGTAGCATCATTGCACAATGGTACAGGGCAGATATTGACTATGACCATAGTACACTCTATTCGCGAACGCCTCCTCATTCGGAACACCTCCTGTCCGAGCTCTATTCTTTGAGTTCCCGGATGAACCGGAACTGTTTGGTGTGGATAGGCAGTATCTCATTGGACGGGATATCCTGGTCACGCCCGTTCTGACGCCGAATGTATCGACAGTAGCAGGTATGCTCTCCACAAACTCCCCCATACAGAAGAAGGCTAAATGCTAGATATGTCCAGGTATCTTCCCCGGACGAGGAACTGTCACTTGGCGGGATTGGTACACCCATGATATTGTCAACACTTCCGCTGGCACCAACACAACTCTCAACGCACCCTTGGGTCACATCAACGTTCATGTCCGGGATGGTGCTGCTATCCTCCTCTATTCCAAACCGGCCTACACTATTGAAGAGACTCGACAGGGTCCCTACTCCCTCCTTGTTTCACAAGATAGGAATGGATCTGCATTTGGCACAGCGTACGTGGATGACGGAGAGACCGTTCCTCCAACACCGAATCGAACCTTGGCGTTCACAGTCCGTAAAGGCGAGATCAGGATCAGCACGCGAGGCACGTTCCACATCTCTCAGAAACTGGGCAGCATTACTGTCCTTGGAACAAGCAAGCCAGCGGGTGTGAAGGTGCAAGGGAACACAATCAAGAACTGGGAGTACGTGAACGCTCAGCAGAAGCTGGTTCTGAGTGGGCTGGGGTTGAACTTGAATTTTGCGACAACGATAACTTGGGCCTGATGGGTTCGTTTTTCTAAAATTTTGAAGCTGTATTCGGCGTAAGTGCCAGTGCGACAACTGACAGCTGTCATTCTTGGATTGCTTCAAGTAGTAGTATCTAGGCAATAAGGAAAAGTCTGGAAAAAAATAGCCAAAACTGTTATGTTCAATGCATGACTTTCGTCCATTTGTTCTTCAGCTTGCTGATCATTTTCCTCTTATGGCTACACACGGGAGACCATCAAAAATGTGATTTGATCATGAAGACATGAACGGTCCCTCGCTCTACTCCCTGCCACAAGGTGAATTCAATGGCACAACCTGCGATACATATCTGGACATTCTCAGCATCCAGATTGGTCGAGCTTTCTCTAAGAGTTGGCATCTACGAGCTTTTGTAGAAAGTTGGATCGACTGTGGGGTTACGCGAGACTTGCGCGAAACTTTGCGCGACTCGGACACACGACATTCTGTTATCATTACTTCCCACCTATTCTTATCCAACATGCATGAGGTCTTTGTATTCCGTGGGACCGCACAAGGGAGGCACTCTCGGCGCATACTATACGAGCTCGAGGATCTTGGCTGATCTTCCTCCGTGACTGTCAAAACTCTCCTTGACTCACTCCGTCAGCAAGCCATGGCTTTAATCGACATGGCATCGAAGGACGCATTGCATTCCGACGTGGAGTCAAAGCATAGCATCTCAATTCAAGTACATTCTTTCCCTTCTTCCAAAGTCAGATCCCGGGGTTGTCTAGGCGGCTTTGTGACATTGGCAGCAATTGGTCTTTTCAGCCTTGCGATAGCGAGCATAAGTAGGCCTTCTACCAGGATCGGCTACCAACCTGGTGCCTCGGGCCACTTCGAGGACGATGTTTGCCCCCAGACGTCACCTATCACACCGGTCAAACATAGCGGCCTACTCAGGCAGCTAGAATCAGAATTTGCCAAACCAGATTTCAAGGACGCCGCGTTCTCCGCACTAGGGGGCGCAGTGAGGGTTCCGTAGGGTTTATCTGCACTGTATTTCGACCAATTGTGATCTGACATTATCAACCCTCATTAGAACTGAAATGTTTGATGACCTGCCTCCTCCTGGGACTGACCCACGTTGGGATGTATTCGCACAGTTCCATAACTACTTGAACAAAACATTCCCGAACGTGCACAAGACACTTCAGAAGACGACAGTGAATACCTTCGCATTGGTCTACCACTGGCAGGGATCCAATTCTACGCTCAAGCCTCTCCTTTTGACGGCCCATCAAGGTCTGTTCTGATTTCATGAACACGCCCTCAGGCTCCGGAAGCTGATACTTGTAGATGTTGTGCCTGTCGACCCTAGCACGGTCGATGAATGGATCAATTCACCATTCTCCGGTATCTATGATGGTACGCTTGTCCCCATTGGATTACTTGATCCATATGCGTACTCAAGCTCTTTAGGTCAATGGATTTGGGGAAGAGGTAGCTGCGATGACAAAAGTGGACTCATTGGCCAACTGTAAGTTTATGTGATCTTACAGCAAGGTCGTGATGCTTCATACGCATTTCTTTCAGCTTGACCCTCGAAACATTGATTGCTAATGGATTCCAACCTGAGCGATCAATCGTCCTTGCGTATGGAATTGATGAAGAGCGAGGTGGCATAGAGGTTGGTCTGCACGTTGTCATTGATTCAACTGCAGGTGATGATTGATGAAATACGCAGGGTGCAACAGCTATCCGGGACTATCTACTCAAGACTTATGGTAAGAACGCGTTTGCGCTGTTGATCGACGAGGGAGGTTTGTTTTAGGACCAGTCCATCAATGTTGGTGACGACTCGCTGAGACGTTGGCTGATTCGCAGGAGGCATCGATGCTCGCGATGACCTTGTTATTGCTGCCCCCGCTGTTGCGGAGAAAGGTCACTTTGACCTCCGACTTGAGGTTTCTTCCCCTGGGGGACATTCGAGTGTCCCGCCGCAACATACAGTCAGTGACACAGTGCGATAGCTCATGATACTTACCAGAACCGAGTACTAGACCATTGGATTGCTCGCCGCCTTGATTGTACAACTGGAAGCTAACCCGTTTGAGCCGCATTTACACCGCGGAGATCCCTACTGGAAGACTCTGCAATGTCAGGCTGCATTTGATGAAGAGTTAGATAGCGATCTTCGAAACCTCATTCACAAATCGAGGTCCAGCGATAAGGCGCTGAAATCACTGGAGAAAGAATTGTTTAAATCAAACCAAGCTAAAGCCCTAGCAGGAACGACGCAGGCAACAGATATAATTCATGGTGGTGTGAAGACCAATGCGCTGCCTGAGAGTGCATTTGCCATCATAAACCACAGAATTGACGAGCACAGGTAAGGGTTCTGGTCTGATGCAGTCATGAAGTTCAGGGCCTGATCGAAATGATTCAGTACCGTTTCTGCCGTCAAGACTCACATCGTGGATACCCTGATCCCGGCCGTCAAGAAATACAACCTCTCCTTGGACGCATTTTCAGACAAAGTAGTTGGATTCGATGAATACGCAGCTGCCGGTCACGTTAAGCTATCGGATGCATGGGGCACTGCTCTCGAACCTGCTCCTGTAACGCCTTCCACTGGAAGTCCTGCTTTCGATTTGTTGTCCGGAACCATAATCAGTGTCACCAAAACGTCCAAGAGGTGGGATAACCCAGAAAATCTGACAGTTATTGTTGCACCCAGCATCATGACAGGTAATAAACACCCCCTAATTTGTTCTTGAATCGGCAAGCTGATCAGGTTTTATCTTTCGTATAGGAAACACTGGTCTGCTGTAGCCGCTTGTGCTTGAGTGCGTATTTAGCTGACACTCCTGACCCAGATACGAGGTACTACTGGAATCTCACCCCGCACATCTTCCGCTACAATCACATCAGTCGCTACGACAGGTACAACGGTGCGCATACGGTCAACGAAGGTGCGCCTTCCTCCAGCGAGTAACACGCCCGCGTATTGCTGAATATCCGTCCGGTAGCATTGTACGCAGAAGGATTGATCGATCTCGTTCGCTTCTTTACGACCATAATACTCAACGTAGACGAAACAAAGACACTTGACTGAGAAACTCCTATATTTCCAGGTCAACATCACAGTACTAGTCTGCTCGGTATTCCATACCTGTATTCTAGTGTAAACGTTATTGAATGATTCCAGCGTGCTTACCATCTTCTGTCACTCATGAGAATGACATGTATACTAAGCCTGTATCAGTCAGAGGCAGCTATCAGACACTGACAGCTCTTGCTCACTATACACCTTTCGTCATTATCTTGTGGCCACCGCTGCTACAACCTTGACAGACAGGATGATGATTGAACACTCGGAATGAATGTCGGAAATCACCAGTATTCGAGAGAATCGTCCGCCAACATCTGCTCTCCTCCCAACAAGTTGAATTGCGTCGCATCCGCATTCAACAAGATTTCCTTGAGCGTCATACTGACGCTGTTCCCTTCGTAAACGTCTTCTTCCTCCTCGCCAACTTCTCTTGGATCATGCAGTGCCTCGTCTCCGTCCTCATCATCTTCGTTCATCAAATCCAAACCAGCCCTACTCATGCGGGGTAGCGCTACTGTGAGAGATCGTTCACGGGAGTCCATATCAAAGGATCGCCTGGGTATACCGTGTTTGACATTGGTGAGGGGTGTTAACGGTATGCCTTTGGTGATCTTCGGTCGGGGTGTATTCGAGACAGGGTCCATTTCGAATGAAGTGGACTCGTCCAGGTCATTAAATGTCATCTGAGTCAAGAAATCAGAGACGCATTAACCATACCACAAGCGGTGGACGTTGCTGACCTTTTGTAAATTGTCCTCATCATGCAATAGAATTTCATGCCCACGAAGAAAAGCAGAGGACCTTCTCGCTCTGCCTTTGAATACATTGGATTTCCTCGAGACAGCCTTCCGAGCAGCATCGGGTGCCACAACACGTACGGTGGACTTGAACTTGGATGCAAAAATACTTTTCGTCGGAGGGAGCACAGGAATTTGCGTAGGCGCGATAATAGGTGGTGCGATCGTAGGCGGAGGGATAGCTTCTGGATCAGGTACCGCGGGCCAAGCGGGAAGGCTATCACGGATCCGCACTATTCGTGCTCCGAGGGCGGATTGATGACTTTCGGGGGAGGCATCTACCGCCAAGTTGAAAGGCTTGAGGTTGAGATCGCCTATGTGAGCCGTGAAATCCGGAAGGTTGGAGCAAAAGCTTATGTGCTTCTCAGTATCGATATGGCTAGTACTCGCGTCGCACTTCGCTTGTAAGGCAGCTTGTCTTTTCTTAGCTTGCACCAAGGCCAGCCGAAGAGATTCCTGTCTTTTTCTTTCCTCTGCCAATCGTTCAACGACGAGAGAAAATGAGACTTCTCTGTCGGAGTCATTTTCTGAAGTAGGTGCCGTCTGAGATAGGGGAACAATGGGTTGGCGCAAGTGCTGTAATTGTGTCGGGTGGTGAGCGGCTGCAATAGGCAGAGGAGGCACTGGTGCTGCCTACAGTAATGTAAGTGTCAGATCAGCAAAACTAGCGTGCAAGGAGCGTACATTGGTAGACGTTTCTATTTGCGTAATTGCATTCTGTGCAGCTTGATATTCGGTATTGCGGGTATCATCAAGTGTAAGCCCGTACAGCTCTAATAAAGCTTTCAAAGCATGGCGTTTATCCTCGCCTGACCAAAATGTGTCACGAAGGTCATTTAGTATGGAATCACGAAGCGATAGTAACTTGTTTGTCGCAAGACTTGCATATTTGGACGCTGGGGTTTCCCCTGGTTGTCTCAGCATTGACTACGCAATGACAATCAGCAGACGACATAACCATCACAACACCATAGGAGACGCTTGCCTCTACAGTCTGTAAAGTTTGCTGGCGATGACTAAGAGAACGCGCTATTTGCTCCCAATCCCGACGTGCTGTGTCAAACCGGAATACGGCGTTCGAATATGAATTGACCTCTTTCAGAACAGCTTCCTGAAAGCAATTCTCTGTGAATATTACGTGTGCATTCACGCAGCGATAGTTAGCTCACATTGTCAATAGCACTTTGCTCCGATAAATGCGCCCCCTTAGGAGGAGTGCATCGCAGTAAGGCATGCGTAGATAGGGCGAGCATAAGCAGCTCAAACCTGGTGAGGGATATTAACATGGCTTTTCAAACGCATCTCTATCTCTGGACAAGCCGCTCACCTTTCACCAGCGCACTCTTCCAGAGTGGACTTACGGACGATCACGTTCTTCCACCACCAAGCAGTGGCGTTCGCGGAAGGCGTAAGCTTTCCAGAGTCGGATTTCGTTGGTCGAATGACATTGTTTTTGAGGCCGTCCATATATTTCGTAAGAGCGGCACGAAAGGCAACCGCGTCCGAAGGCTGAACGCACGGGTACATTGGAAATGTCTGCAAATAGTGTTAGCGTTATACTAACAGCGGCTGATATGATAGTTTCAACCTTCTTAGCAGCCGCGGTACTGCCTTCAATCCTTGTGACAAGAAAGTAGGTTATATCCTCCATTGTCTTACAGCGATCCCTAATTCCTCTTCTGGTGGGATCGAAGAGGTGTTCATCATAGATGATATCCTTTGCTGAGAAATTGAGCAAGTGAAGATGAATTAGAATGAGGAGGGATGTTGGTAATACTGTCACTGTCATGTCTCAACCTGCGTATGGTGGTGACACCGCGTCGACTCGGACGACCTTGGATGAATGGTCGATGTGCGAGCTGCCACCTTCGGCCTGCCAACTTGAACCTTATGCGCCAAATCAGGATGAACTTCCTCATATTAGCGCCCGACGCTGTCTCAACCTGGACCGGGCAGAAAACGCAGTTCTGGATACAAGGAGAGAACACACGTCCGCATTCCACCAGCCTAAACCTTGCATACTTTAGCATTCGCATTATTATGCACGCAACTTGACACCGTCATCCTGCGGTGTAGGGCAAGCGTGAGGACTGTATGCCGTTCGGGATTTCCTAATTTGGTCTGTACCTTGATTACTCGCTGACTGCGTAAGACTCACTACGTCAGCACAATTACAGAGTAACCAATCATCGTCTAAAGTCAACACTGCTTTGTGTCATTTTTGCTGACATTTGCCTACGCGAGTCAATCTCGCTTGCTAAGTTGCCATCACCTTTGCAAACCTCGAGAAACCTCTACACGTCGCATAATCACCCAGACATATAAAAAGGCCTTAAAAATGCACGCAGAGCCAGAAATTGTTCACTTGCCCCGCATTCCCTTCATTCCCATCCCGACTCCGAGTCACAGACATGTCCAAGCGAAACGATCAACGCAAGAACGTGGTAGTCGTTGGAGGCGGCTTTGCCGGTTTCACTGCTGTCAAGATCCTCTCTGCAAAGCTTGATAGGACCAAGTACAGTCTTACTTTGGTCACTGCACGGCCGTACTACATCCATCTTATTTCTGGTGCACGTTTCACTGTCACATCTGAGGGCGACTTCGAGGATCGTTCCATCATTCCATACGACGGCCTCTTCGTCAACGGTAATGGTACACATGTCGTAGGTACCGTTACAGCCATAGAAGAGTCTGCACCCGGAAAGGGGGGCAACGTTGTGCTGCAGAAGGGGGACAAAATCCCGTACGACTCCCTTATCATTGCGACTGGCTCAATCTGGCCAGGAGCCTTGAACTTCCCAAACGCCGATGAGGAGGTCCGCGGTTGGGTCTCTGATTGGCGTAGAAAATATGCCAATGCGAAACACGTTGTCATCATCGGCGGAGGTGCTGTGGGTATTGGTGAGTAATGTCAGCCAAAATGATCCTCACAGAAACTGACTATCTCTTGTCTTGCAGAAACTGCTGGTGAAATCAAGGAAGCATTCCCGGTAAGTAATATGCTATATGATTCTGAAAGCACTCACTGAAATCCATGTCACTATACAGAGGAAGAAAGTTACCATCATCCACCGAGACTCGGACCTCCTGAACGACACGTACCCTGACAAGTACCGCAAGGATATGCTTCGACGTGTCAGGAAGTTCGGAATCCAAGTGATTCTTGGCGATGCTGTCGATCCCGTACCCGAGCCCAACACTGTTGGCCTCACAACGGCTCACGGCAAGAACATTCCGGACGCAGACCTAATCGTAAGTCTAATACTTATATCACCATATCACCAACACCAATACTTATCCATATCGTAATGTCTAAAGATACCCGCATATGGCAGCCGCCCCAACACATCCTTCATTAACACCCTTGATTCTACCGTCCTCACCGACCGAGGCCTCGTCAAAGTGAAGCCTACGCTCGAGATCGTAGGACACCCCGGCGTGTTCGCCGCTGGAGATATCATCGATTGGAAGGAGCAGAAGCAGGCTGCGAAAGCAGGAACGCATGGGAAAATTGCTGCTGCTAATGTGATCAGCTTCGTACAGGGTCTTGCTCCTTCGAAGGAGTACAAGGGAAGCCCAGAGCTCATCATCATCCCCATTGGTTCGGTGAGTACTTTGGTCTTTGTAGGTAAGATTAACTGCGGCTGATGTCCAACCCGTAGAATGGTGGAGGTGCTTACTTTGGCATCCTATGGGGGTTGACTTTCGGCGACTGGGTCTCCAGACTCCTTAAGTCCAAGGACCTGATGGTGTCCATGGTTAGGAAGGAGTTTGGGCAGTCATAAGACGACAAGTACTCCAACATACCCGTATTCTTCGTATTTATGGCCTTTATTTTGTAGATCATACTGACTCTCGTCCGTCATGTAGTTCTGCTCGTTATGATTGATTGTTTGCTTGTATGATATTGTAGTAATCTCTCTTTAATCCTCATATTTTGGCTTTGCTACTTGAAGCGTCTGATGGTTCGCATGCGTGAGCCTCTTGGTGAGCCTTATCCTATTTTGCCTTTTGCTTGCTCCCGCTTGACGGCGTCCCCAATATCCGGTTGGCGATCAAATCTGAAGATTATGCTCATACGACGAACCTTGAGAAACGAACTGTGGCTTCGAAAGATGCCTAGAGCCTCCGAGTCCAAGTTTCAACATAATTTCAATGCTTGTGGAGGAGAGCGTCGGAAACTTGGCAAGGAAGTTAAGTAGCCTCGTGGCGTTCACGGTAGCACCCTTGCTGGATTCAACCTGATTCAACGTCCACCGACGACACAGCCACAGTCCAAATCCGGAAGCATAAACAATGAAAAACGATCAGTGGCAGTCTGACCCGGTGCATCACCCGTGAAACAACATTGTGACTTTGTAGACCTATTTGGTATCCTCCCTCTTGATACTTCCATTATGTTTGGCGTCATTGTCCCTAAAAGGGACGACAATGGGGGTCTTATTTGGGTGCTGGGGTATATAAGACGCGATTCGAGCCGCGGGGCAGGACATCTCACCTTCCACCCGACTCTCATCGATTCTGCACCTTGAGCAGTTTGACCACGATGCCTGTCCCGGTGACGTATCACGACAGTTCACCTCAAACTAACATAGTCTCTACGGAGACATTGAAAGCTCATGTCGGTGAGTAGAATTACGATTGTGCAAACATTTGAGAACATTAGCTCATTTCGTGAGGTAATATGCAGACAGGTCAATCAGAACAACGCAGCATACAGACTCAATTATCCCACAAAATGCCTTAGGGCTATACATCCCGCCCTCGAATCATCCGGGGCAACTCCCTGAGCATGTTCTGAAGAACATCTTCCGCCTCCTAGTGGACGACATAGAAATCCCTGACAGTGAATATCCACACCGAATGCTCTGGCTTGCTGAGGTGTGCCGGCACTGGCGCGCAGTTGCACTCGACAGCCCAGAGTGCTGGAGTCGTATCGACTTAGGATACCCTTCGTTAGTCGTCCCGTTCTTGATGCGGTCCAATGGGCACACTCTGGACATCGTATACGAGTCCCGTGATCCTATCAGCGCTCTGAAAACGGATTCCATGGTCTTAACGTGTCTCGAACTACACAGAGAACGAATTGCCAGCTTGCGAATTCGTTGTGGGAATGCTGCCGACGTTGCTGCAGTCATTCTGGGACTCGTAGGTTTCAATTCGAGCCAACGTCCTCCTCTCACTCAGATACGAAGATTAGAGCTCATTCGCCCTTTCGCAGTACACACTGCGGTATTAGAGACTCCTCCGGTGCCAAATCTCGAGGTCCTACGTCTTTATTCCGTTTCTCTGGATTGGAGTACGTTCGCACCCAAAGGAACCTTGAAGCACATTGAACTTGACAGGCAGCATCCGGACTACCCCTTGCCTCTGCGCATCCTGGTGAACAACGTGAATCTCGAGGTCGTACGCCTGAGATGCACAGTTGCCCCAGTGGTTGAAGAGGCAGGATGGGAGAACGTCCACCTGGAAAAGTGCAGAGAGCTGACGATGGCCAAATCCTATCATCGGACATCCACCAAGCATCCCCTCCAATTTCCGACCTTGGTTCCAGAGACGGCCAATTTCTACTATGCGCAGTTCTTCCCTAAAAGCGAGGATTTGTGTGTCTTTCTCGACTCTTTATTCCCCCAATCGCGCAATGGTAACGGTATGGCGCAAATGTATGCGGTCGAACGGCTGAGCATAGACTATGATAACAAGAGGAATCGACTTCGAATTTGCGCGCGGACGAAGGAACGCCCTGGACACGGCACAAAGACCAAGCCTGAGACCTTTATCTACTTGGACGCGAGTATGGACGACCTATTTCGTGGGGAGGAGGACTTTTGGATCGCATTGGGACGAATTGTCATCAAGGTGGCACACGTCTTCTCGCGCGCACGAATCAAGCGTTTCACATACTCCGCCCCTTTAGCCGTCTCGAAGGGTGTTGCTGATCACTGGATAGATTGTTTTTATGCCGCTTTACGTTCCCTTAGGGCCTTGCGAGGATTGACGTTAAGATTTGCCCCGTTACAGGCGAATCAAGCTGACAAACGTCAGAATGTGTCCGATGTCATCGGTTCTCTATGTTACATCCCTTTTATCCCTTTCAATGCTGGTGGGTTGGTATGCAAGAAGCTCTCAACCATCCGGTTCCAGGGATACAACGTCGACGAAGATGTCGAAGCTTTCCTGCCGTTCTTCCGACACTTGTTGGGGAACTGGGGTGTTCGTTTCAGGAAGTTCATCTTCGCAGATTGTACTTGGTCTTCGCGGGTTGAGGAGCGGTTTCCGATTTGGGGAGACAGTGACTGGGAAGTCGTTCGTCATCGTAGAGGGGATGAAGACGCGACGGAGAGCGAGGATGACGACGGCGAAGAAACATACGTGGAGAGTTATTGGGAAGGTCCATGGACATGGATTATGGAGTAACTTCAGATTCGAGTTCAACTGAGTGGGAGACGGCAGGGAATATCGCGAGCACAAGTCTGCAAATCCGACGATAACCAGACTTCAATGATATTATTGTACCGCCTTGTAATGTCGATTTCTTGCTATGGACACGTTTTCCTTTGTATCTTGCACGTCCTTCAACGTTGCCATATGTCGAATCCGCGGACACTGAAGCATGTAGTTTAGATACTTCAGGAGGACTCGAAAATGCTGATCATAAAGGGTTCATTACAGCCATCAGTGATATTATGACATCAAATGCATCAATACAAGAACATTGTGGATTTCACGAGTACTACCTTCAAGACACTCTTCGTTTATACCGCTTCCGACCTAGCAGACGTGCCAACCTAGAAGGTGCTGCCCTCTGGAGGCTGGGGAAGCTTCCTGTTGTTGAATGACGCCATCTCCCTGCAAGAAAGCATGTTGTAGTATCACGCTTATACCTTCGACGAGGTATGGTCCTCACCTGCGAATCTCAACCAGTACTGTCTCGATGCTGTTATTTCTGTTCCAATGCGCCAGTACCGGCAGCTTGGAGGGATCGACCCTGCCATCGACCTGGTTGACGAATGGCAGGTTGACGCGAGAGATGAACTGCACGGTAGGTGGTTTATCCGGGTAGTCCTCGCCGCAGGTGATCTTCAGACTGTATATCCTGTTCTCGTGCACGGTCTGTTACAATGCGGTGAGTGGCTTAAGCGATTGTCGCGATCTGGTGATCCATTGGAGGCAGATTGCAGAGAGAATGGGTACGAACATGACCTGGGCCGATAATTGTGCCATTCCAATGGCTCATCATGATATCGTCTCCATCCTCGAGACCGTATGAACATGAGCCGTCGCCAATACCCTTCTCGCCCTTCTCGAGCTCTTCCAGAAGGCGGAAATTGCGGGGAACTAGGAAAACACCGTTAGAAGCAAAACAGTCGTCAGAAAACAGACAATTACTCTTTGCCATAGTGTAGAGTGTCGTGAAAGAAGAGAAAGAAAGTCTAAGTGCTTGGTAGAGTCAGGTCGGTGGTGGTGGCGGCCTAATAGAGCAATACATAGGCGCTCGACGGACACCACACCGCCTCGCTTGTGAACTTGATCTATAACCGCAGCTGGGCGGAATTGCGTATTTCTCCCTGTCTTTACGACCCCGACGTTCTCGTATACCCTTAACTTGACCTCAGATTAACCAGAAGACATGTTCAGAGGCGGACAGACAAATCCCTACGACGATATCGTCGGTAAGTCCATTTCCGATCGGGTATTGGCCAATGCATAATGACCTCACTCGCGCTTGGGTGCTTACAGCAAAGACAACGGACGAGAATCTGACGGGCGAGAACTGGGAACTCATATTGAACCTGTGTGACAAAGTCAACGATGAAGGGGAACAGGGGTGTGTCCGAATTTACCCTACTTACTCTCACTGAGTTGATGTGAACGCGTATCTTGATGCAGAGCTCGCAATGTTATTGCTGCAATTCTGAAGCGGCTTGCTCACAGGAACCCGAATGTACAGTTGTACACACTTACGCTTGCTGAAGCATTGACGAAGAACTGTAATATCCAACTCCATCGCGAGATTGCGTCGCGAGCATTCACTCAGGGCCTCGAGAGACTCGTTACCGATAGGGTGAGCTTACCATTCTTTGTGGTGAATGTTTCCATGGCGTTGCTCAATCCATGCACCACGTAGAACACCCATGATAAAGTACGCCGCAGAGCACTGTCACTCGTTGCCCAGTGGACGCATGAGTTTGAGAATGATTCCACGCTTGGAATCATGGAAGAATGTTACGACAACTTGAAGAACAAAGGTCTGGACACATTGCTGATTATCAAGTATGCTCGAGCACTGACAAAATGCGGTGCTTATAGGATATAAATTTGAGACTCCTCAGGAAGCTCCTCCACCTGAAGTAGACGACGAAGTGCGTCGGCGTGAAGAGGAAGAACTCCAACGCGTCCTCGAGATGTCGATGCACGACAAGGGCGGACGCGGCCAATGGGATCAATATTCCCTCGCTTCTTCCTCCGGCGCAGGCTCCAGCAGAGCCGCTCCGGCCCCTTCGAGCACATCATCTACCATCACAGCTAAACCTGCGCAGCAGCAGCCTACATATGGAGGCTATGTGCCCTCTGCTAACCCTACTGTCTCAGCTTCGCCTGACATTTCTGCTGTTAGCTCTGGGTCGGCTGCGCCTAGTACCACCATCAGCTCCGTTAGTTATACCGCTTCGTCACCTGCACCTTCAACACAGTCTACCTCGGATCATGCTGTGGTCACTCGTGTTCGAGCGTTGCATACCTTTGAGCCCACGGAAGCCGGAGAATTGGGCTTTGAAAAGGGCGATATCATCAAGGTGGTTGATCGTGGATACAAGGACTGGTGGCGAGGGCAATTGAAGGGAAGGACTGGTATTTTCCCTGTAAATTATGTGGTAAGTTTGCCTCTATCCTCATCAGTATTCATTCCAATTGCTGATGGCCGTGCTCCAAGGAACCCCTGCCTGAGCCAACCGCAGCTGAATTAGCCAGAGAAGCTGAGCAAGAAGCAGCCGTGTTTAATCAGGCCGCAAATGTCGACAGACTGCTCACCATGCTTCGCCAATTGGACCCTGCGAAGGATAATCTGGCTGATAACGATGAGATTCAGGTATGTTATTCTGTTTTGGCATGTTTCTTAACTTGATAACGATCCCATTTCTGCAGGAATTGTACAGGTCATGCATGTCATTGCGTCCGAAAATTGTCAAGCTCATCGACAAGTACACTCAAAAGAGAGGTAACACGAGTTACTTGTGATGTGCAAGTTCAATGCTGACATGTTCCGCTTCCAGCTGATCTAGTTTCCATGAATGAGAGCTTTATCAAGGCTCGGACTATCTTCGACCGCATGATGGAAGATAGTCTCGCCCGCCATACCGCTGGTGAGTGCAGAGCCATTTGTCCACGAAATTCAGATGGAGTCTCATGTTTCATATCTCGCAGTCTATGACGGTAGACCTCCGTATCAAGCTCCGTACCCTCAACGTCCCGACTCGCGCGCACCTCCAGATTACCCTCCCCAAGCCTTCGGATGGAACCCGAACGTATACGAGCAACCTGGTTATAACGCTTACCCCGCAGCTCCAGCCGCGTACGCACCCGGACCTGGACCAGAACCGCCGTACCCTACAGGCCCAGTACCTCAAGGGTTCCCTGATGCAGGTGCCTATGCTTCGCGCCCTCAAACGATGTATAACCCTTCTGCATCGTATGCCCCCACTCCTGTTCCTCAGGCCCCGTACGGTGTACCTTCTGCAGGACCTGGACCGGAAATCGTGTATTCTCCACACGTTGGTCCGCAGGGCCAGCCTCCTGCTGCTACTCCTGTCCCTCAGTATCAGAGTGCTCCCCCGCCGCAACCTGATCCGGGGTACCCTCAGCCGTACGGACAGCCGCAACCTGCACCTGGCGTGCAGCCTACGCAACCTGCTCCGACTCCTCATGTACAGCCCGAGCTTCACATTCAGACCCAGCCACAACCGCAACCGCAGGCTCAGGTCCAGGCTACTCCGATTGTTCAGGCTCAGCCTCAATCTCAACAATCTCAACCGCAGGTACAACCCCAGCCTCAGGCTCATACTCAATCACCGACTCAGCAGCCACAACAAGCTCAGCAAGCTCAGCCTGAACCTGTTGCTCAACAACAATCGTCCGGTGGCCCGCCTTACGTGTTTGATCCCAATGCCACGTACCCAGATCCGAATGTTCAAGCTTGGGCACAATACTACGCGGCGGGCGGCACTGATCCCACTGGGTCTGTCTACTTCATCTCCGTCCCTGGTGTGAAGGAGCCAGCGGCGACTAAACCTACCCCAGTTCGCTCCAATACCCAAGATAGCGTACAATCTCAGCATACGCTACAACAGAGCCAAGCTCAGGGTCAACCTGGGCATGATGGAGGGTCGTACTCGACTGGTCACGGTGGCACGGCTCCTCTGAACGTCCAACAAGGACAGCCAGGTGGTGCGGCACCGGGATCACCGTCGCATCAACCTCCCATCTACCAAAACCAATCTGGACCGGCGGGACAGCCTAACACATCTACGACTAGTCTTCCCACACAAGGGTCACCTCAACCTCAGCATCAACCTGCGTATGGCGCATCGCCGTATGGAGGACCTGGGTTTGCTTCGACGCCTCAGATTCAGTCTCAGCCACAGCCGCAAGCAGGCGGAGACGCGAATGCACAGTGGCAAGCGCAGTATTATGGTGTGCAGAATCAGTTTGCGAATTTGAGCGTAGGCGGGGAAGGAGGTCAGGGTCAGCCTGGTCCCGGTCCTCAGGGTGTTCATACACCTGCATAAAGTTTGCGAGTCCGGAGAAAGGTATGAAAGGATGGACGGATGGATTGGTGGTAGCCGGGACGACATCGTGTTCTTTAACTGCTTCTGATGAACGTTGGTTCGTTAATAGACCTACTTCTCTGTACGATCCTGTGGTCAAATCGAGTGTACTACTTCGAACAGTTTCCCTACTTTATTTTGTTCTGTTGCCCATGAACTTGGATAGCTCATATAGCATGTATTATGAGGTTAGGTATGGCCGACTAGCTCAGTTGGTTAGAGCGTGGTGCTAATATCTGGATTATTACGCCAAGGTCGTCGGTTCGATCCCGGCGTTGGCCAATGTGCAGTGCGAACCATTGTATTATGTTTTTGCAGCCAATCACAGTCTGCGTTGAGGACAGGGCGGGATGACGTTTTGGCAACTGTGACCGAGGACATGGACGTCTCCGCGATAGTACAAAATCCCCCTTTGCTCTAGTCGAACTCGAGGACCAAAGCGTGTTGTGCACGTTGCGGGCGTCGACAACGGCGAGTAGATAAGGTACGTAGCTTATAGCTGCCCAGTAGACTTGCCCCTGAACCCCGCCACGGTGAAGTCATCGTACGCTCCAAGTCCATGCGTATATAGCTTCGCACAAGACCCCTCTGATCTTCCCTCATATATTACTCGGAGCTCACACAGAACATCAGAGCACTCGTAACTACAGCCAAGATGGCGCCAAGTGTGGACCTTGTGGTTGTCTTCCGGGCTTCGGTCGGGAAGACATACTCGAAAGCGCAAGCCAGGCAGAATGCGCAACAGGCCGAACAGCAGTACACGAGACTGTTGGATACGCTCAAGAAGGGTGGGTTGAGAGCGGTTGGGAAGAGGGGTGAGCGAGAGGGACAGTTGCTGGTGTTGGTGTCGTGCCCAGAGCCGGTGTTGAACAGGCTTGCCCGTCGCGAGAGGTATGTAGCGTGCAATTCAGGGTGGTGGTTGTAACTGACTGGCAAATAGGTATACCGACTTCTTGTCTGGTCTCCCGACGAATAACCCCGTAGGCGGCGAGGACCTCGATAGCACGCCACTCTCCCCCGCGGACAGACTACGACTGATTCACAGTTACATTACCTCAACTGTTGAGGATGGCGGACTGGGTGTGGCACCGCAGTCTGACGAATGGAATCGCGTAGAGTCCATTATGGCGTTGCACGACCATCTCTTCAACGATACTTGGATTCGTTCCTGGACGACCCACCAACTTGGTTTCGTAAAGTACGACAAGATCAAGGAACAATTCGGCGAATCCATCGCGCTCTATTTCTCTTTCTTGTCTACGTACACCAAAGCCCTACTCGTCATCTCCGCTATAGGTGCAGCCTGCTACTTCCTTGCCGCGCCCTACTCGACCGTCTACTCAATTCTGCTGGTACTCTGGTCCATCAGCTTTGTCGAATGGTGGCGCATCAAGCAACGCGTGTTGTCCGTGCGTTGGGGGACGCGAGGTTCATTCCGAGTAGAGAAGCGAAGAGCGCAATACAAGCATATTGCTTGGTGGAAACGCGATTTACGTATCTTGACTAGCGTCCCTGTGATATTGTTCTTTGCAGCCATTCTCGCTGTGATCCTCACAGGTATATTCGTATTCGAAGCCTTCGTGACGCAATTGTACAAAGGCCCAGGTGCAAGGATTGTGGTATGTTATCTTCAGCTAAATCCTGCGTGCAGTGACTCATAACGCTGGTGTATAGGGATTCAGCCCCACCATCCTCTTCATGGCGATTGTACCACGGTTCTTGGGTCTATATCACAATTACGCAGTGCGACTTACCAATTGGGAGAACCACGCGCACCAATCATCCCATGACGCTTCGCTCACTATCAAGACGTTCAGCCTGTCCGCCATCGTCGCGTATCTTGGTCTTGCGCTCTCCGCGTTCGTCTACGTACCATTTGGCGAGCAGGTCATGACGTTTGTGCAAACCAATCTCTTCCACAAGGAGTTCCCCTTCCACGCTTCGGCGAAATCCTGGGCATCGTCTGTAATGTCTACCTTTGGCACAGGGCCGACCGCGACATTCGTTGCAAACACAACTGAGAAGGCCGCGGCCGCCGCGTCCGAAGGTATCCACCAGCAGAAGGCGAAGGGATACTGGGAAACGGACTCTAGCAATGCGCGAGGAAAACTCAATCCTTCTCGTCTTCAGGACCAAATGTTCGCTTTCACGGTCACGAACCAGGTTATCAACACTTTCCTCGAAATCGGGCTTCCCTTCATTCTCCGTGCGGTAGACTCCCTGAAGAACGGCAGAGGCCTATCGTTCGCGGCACCCGCCGGCGGTGCCGCCAAGAAGAAACGGGTCATGTTCGAAGACGAAGCTAGCGGCAGCGAGGTAGCGAAGAGCGCCAACGGCAAAGAAGAAAGAGAGTTCATGGAGAGGGTGAGACGGGAAGTAGCCCTCCCGGAGTACACCCTCTTTGCGGATTACAGTGAGATGATAACTCAATTCGGATATGTGTCCTTGTGGTCGACCATCTGGCCCCTCGCTCCCGGTGAGTGGTAAAGTTTGAAAGTGGTCAGCGATCGGGAAAGGGTACTGATAGACTTTTTGCAGTTATGTCACTGATCAACAATTGGCTGGAACTTCGGTCTGACGCATTCAAGATCGCTGTTCATACGAGGAGGCCCATTCCCTCGCGGAGTGACACGATCGGGCCGTGGTTGGACACTCTGACGTTCCTCACATGGCTTTCCGCGTTGACGAACTCCGCCTTGGTCTACCTCTTCCGTCCGAATGATCACTGCAAGCCTGTTGGAACTTCCCTTCAACATAATCACCACCATCTCAGTCATTCCGACTCGTCTACGCGCGAGCTTCTCTTCTCCGCGTTGCTGGTGGCTTTGGCTGCTTCCCACGGATATATCATTGTTCGCTTGATCGTGAGACATGTTCTCGAGAGGGTGCTCTGGAAGAACAGCAAGGAGGAGAAGGAAGCTGAACGCTTGGAGCAGCTCGTCAAGGAGCAGTACCTGCGGAGTCTTGGTGTGGCTGATGTTGCGGTCGAGAAGGGTGCTCAGGTCGCTGAGAAGGTGGACCCCTCCGTTGATTCCTTCAAGGCGTTCTGGGAGTTTGACGAAGGGATGGACGAGATCAAGAGAAGTATCAAGGACGCCTAACTTTGCACCCTGGTGAGTGAACATGCTCTACGGCGTCGTACGGCGAGAGATGTTGACGTGTCATAGTTCACGACTGATAATGAGACACGGACACTTCTATTATATCATCTGTTGGCGTGTATAGTTAGATTACATGAATTGTGCCCTGCGCAATATATTTTCGTGAGTTTGTCGTAGTGTTGCCGTAGAGGGAAGGTACCTTGAGGTCGAGGTACCTCAAGGTAACCGGCATCTCGGCACTTCACCTTGAGGTACCTTCACCTCATCGTACGGTCAATTTGCCTCAATATCTTGCTGATGCCTCGCTGATCCTACGTCCTACAATACACTATTGTCTACTGAACATCTCGCATCTTGTTTACTAGATTCTCTGGTCCTCAGAGCACTGAGTCTCTGACAGGTCAGAGTTGGCTGCGCCCACTGCGGAAGAGTGTGGTATTTCGGAGGAGGATTGTGCCGCCCTGATGGCAGAGGGGGACATTGAAAGTCTTCGGGAGCGTTCTTCACCAAAGCATTTAGGGCCAATGCAACTGCTACCATAAATGCACCAGTACAATAGATAGGAGCTTTTGATATTTCCATAACACTGTATGCGGTACACTGTACAGTACTAGTAGTACTACTCAACGCTCTCGACTGACCAGATGCAAAATCCCTTTCGACGTTGAGATCTGTAGATTTGTATATACCTTATTTGGTGATTCACCACGTGTAACTTAAGAGTCACCTCAAGGTGAAACGAGGTGAGGTATGGTTGAGGTAGAAACTCCGACACCTTGAGGTACCTTGTATCTCCCTTAACGGCAACACTAGAACTTTGTCGTCGAGACGGATTGCATCCGTGAAAGGCACCGCCTGAGGTACCCGAGGGCGCTGATCAGGCCGGTCGACCGGCGTCTTGGACGTTGCCATGGCAGATCAGAGTTTCGCGAGAGGCCGCAAGCCTGCCGACACCGCCAGCGACGTGCTGCTCATCGCCCAGCGCAGCGACGGCGACGACCCCCACGCAGGCATCAGCCACTCATTTGTATACCCACCGCACGGCCTTCGCTGTGCCGGACGACGACGCCGTGTGTGTCGCCGCTGTGCTTGGACGTTGCTGACGACCCAGACCGTTGTGATTGATATTTCCGAGCGGAGAAATACTGACGAAATACGGTACGTAATGTTAATTTTGAGTCTGGATCCGTTGTCGCCTCCGGCGGGAAGGAGCGACCTGGGAGCGACCATTTGCAGCCTCCGCATTTGGGCGACGTCGGCAGCGAGCAGCACGAGAAGGTCGGCGCACTGTCAGCTGCCGACTGCAACAGGTTGTAACAGGTTGTAACCCCGTTGTAACCTGTTGTAACCTCTGTGTCTTATAAGCCGCGTCGCAGAGGAGACACGCGCTGACAACTGCATTTTGTTTTATCCAGCAGTATTTTTTCCCGAGGGTGCAACGCCACGTGCACTCCAGTGTCTCTGCAGCAACGCCCGTCCCTCGCCTGGCTGTTCTCCACCTGCTCGGACGCCTCCAACCACAGCTCATCGTTTTCGCTCCTTTCCCCTGCCATTCCCTTACACCCCACAGTCGTTTTTCTGTCATCAGCTCTGACACAGAGAGGGTAGTCTGCTCTCCATAGCCTTCGCTTTCGCCCGCTCGCTGCTATTTCAAAACTACTTCGTTGGTTTGCGACTGGAACGCTGATATCATACGCTCCTTCCATCCTCGTAATTCGCTCGTCCCGGTCCACCAGGCCGACTCGTTTTCCATAGCTCCGTATTTCCTCCCTCGTGTCCCCTATTTACGCAACTGCGTAGAAACCCCTCTTTACCCCTCCTTATTTGATCTCACCCGCACGGTGAAATCATCCCATACCTTCTCTTTCCCCATACCCACCATGTGAGCAAACCTTCCTTGCCCTTGGGTGTCCATTGACTTACAGCGCTCTTGCTTTTCCCTCTCCCCTTCAGGCTTTGTTAGAGCTGTATCCATCACCTTGGTTTCACGACTCTACTGTAAAGTTTTGCAGCGTGAGTGCTCACATGTCTATATACGTCGATCGCAGCCATCTAACCCGAATTGTACAGTTATTTTGATATAACTCTGAGCGTGGTCTCATTACCCTTATGCCAAACTCTACTTCCCCTCTTCCCCGCTCACCCATCGGTGGAAATGCGCAGACGGCCACGTCTCGACCGGGCAATCGAAGGCGCGCTGAATCTCGAACTGAGGACCGCGCCGTGCCACCCAGACATCATTCCTTGTATTCTTCACGTCCTGCCCCACCTACGACGCCCACGAATAGGGCGCAAACAGTGGATTCTGCCTTACCGTCGCGCGCCAACGTACCTGGGCTCAAAACTGGGTCGTCTTCCTCGTCCCCCAAAACGATGGCCCCCTCTGGATCTTCAGTCATTGGATCGAGTGCTCCAAATACAGCGAGGCTTGGGTCCCAGACTTCGAAAGGCCCTTTGTACACGAGCCCGACTTCCATGACTTCTCGATGTCCCCCTGTGAGCGCGAGTGCTGACAGCTCATCTTCCGCCCTCCGCCGAGCATTGAATTCGGAGGAACCCTTGCATTCATCATCCTCGCTCTCGCAGCCGTCTGCTTCCTCTCATCCTTCCACCAGCCTTCGCGCCCAGTCTGCTTCACGTATAGGGCCCTCCTCTGGAAAGTGCTCCGGGGCTAGTTCTGATCGTGAGATCCACGGCCATTTGGATTTCAAACGGCTCATGAGCAAACCCGCACCTCCGAGTCACTCGGGTTCCTCGATTATATCTTTACCTCTCGATTCTGAGCCATCCACTAGCTCGTCGTCCCCCGCTTCTCGTCGACCTAATCCTGCACCTGATGCTTCTAGACCTCGCAAGATGAGCGTGGCAGACGTCACGAGGACGCGGGAACCAGCTCATATGAAACCGTTGACAGATGGATCAGCTCCAACACGTCCATTGACTAAAGATTCTGTCAGTCGTCTCCCGTCACTTCTCCAGTCTTCTCCCCGAGAGCCGGAGCGAGACACTCCCTCCAAGCCTCGGAACGTTTTACGACGGAAGAGCAGCGCCTCGAATCCCACAACCCCGACTGCCGCCTCGTTCCAGGTCGACTCGAACAATAGCAATCGGTCATCGTCATCACGACCTACTACTCGTCCTAGTGAATCCCGATCGGTGGGTCACTCATCCCGACGAGCACAGAGTCAAATAGCAGACCCTGTTCCTGTACGCGGAATCCGTCCCAGAGAGGTATCACCACCTCCCAAGAACCTTACTCCGGCGGGCGCAGTGGTGCACGCATACAAGCAGCAGGAGCAACGCCGCGAGCAAATTGCGGAGATGTCGGGCTGGAACGAGCAACAAGATCAAACCAGTCATAGCCTCCAAAAGAAAGCTTCAGTGCCAAGCATCGCTTCGTCTCAGGAACAGGAAGAACCAACTAGTGGGCCATACTATACTGTGTTTGGTTCAGAGAAGGTGATGACTGTGGGTGCTCTCGATGCGGATTGGGACTTTGCTGCATACTATAGCGGTGACGAGCGGATGCGGCCGGTGACCAGTACTGTGATCAGTGCGGGTTCTCAGACCTCGAGCACGACGAATACGACGGGGGTTCGTGGATTGTCGCGGAAGATGTCGGGGAAGTTCAAAAAGACGGTTAAGCGAGAGTCCTCTCCCCATGGGAGAGGTGAGTCAGAGGGGACTACAGTTCCAGATCGCAGCTGGACTCCTTTCGATGGACGTCCTGGGGAGAAAACACTAGGTCGATCGTCCATGGAGGAGTACGTTAGGTCGCGCTCACCGTCTCGTGCGTCGAGTGTCGACAAGACGTACTCCCCAAGTAGGGCGGAGCTGGATAGGGAAAGGGCGTTGCGATCCTCTTATAAGGGGAATGAGAAGCAACGGTATTCGCATCGAGAAGATGACGGCTCTCCCGGTGGGAAGTTGTGGCGGTTAATGAAGCGAATTAGTACGGGGGGACTGCGGGACAAATATCGTGGAGACACGACGCCACCCCCTGTCCCCGCACTACCCAAGGACCTCCAAACGCCTCAAGCTTCGCGGATGACACTGGATATCCAGAAGCCTCGGAATGGCGAAGGTGCTGGAGAGCCTGGTGTTTTGCTTGATCGCTTCATGCAATCCCGTACTTCGTTGAGTCGAGTACGGCCGTCTACTGCCCCCATGAAGAGTTCTCCCATCGAGGCGAGCACTTCGAATTCACGGCCATCCACCGGGAAGAACTCAAGCACTCCCCGACCGAGTACCACCACACGGTCTTCATCGCCTATATCTTCCGATTTTGCTTCTCCAAGGTTTCATAGGACACATTCCAACCGTTCGTCGTCAACTTCTTACGGGGAAGAAATTCCTCCGTTGCCTAGTCCCACTGCGTTGGTCGCACAGCACATTGTCTCTCCCACAGAGCTGATGAAGGCAAGCGGAGAGTCATCTGCCAGCCCTACAAGTAATCCTCGTAAAAATGCACGTTCGCGCTCTGTTCCCATCGAGGATTCTGGCTGTATAAGCGCAGAAGAACCCCCGAGGCCCTCGTTGCCTCCTCCTCGCAGACCCGCTACGACTAGCGGGCAAGAACAGTCACGTGCGCGAGAGCAGACTTCACCAACATCCCCTCCTTCGCCTACCATTCCTGCCTTCAACACATCCAACACTGTCAATGACTTCAAGCTCCCCAATACTCTTTCCATAAGCGAATTCGGCGTTATGTCTGATGACACCCCTCCTCGACCGCGGCGTAGCTCTCGCAGATATCCCGCCCCTCTGGATATGTCAACAGTATCATCCGTTTCCGTATCCAGTTCTTCCGCGTCCACACCCCGCAAGTCTATACTTCCATCGCTGTCACTTGACATTGTCCATAGGACACGCAAGTCGATCAGTGGTAGCTCAAGCCATCGATCCTCGCCACGGCAAGGCTCCTCTGCCTCTTCCTCTCATACCTCTCACAATCGATCTCCATTGACCTTCCGAGAAATCGATTCTCATCGTCAACAATTGTCCGAGAAGGAGAAGGCCGAGAAGTGGGCAGATTTGCTTGAACGTAGTGACCGAGCGGGAGGGACCTTGCACTTGGGAGAGACCGGGCTGATGTCGGACAAAATCGACAATGTGCGGTTCTCTGCCTTTGGCGACTTGTAGATCTAGATGGACTGCTGTCAGGGACGAGTTCAGTAACATATTGTGACATACACGATACCCTTTAGACGACATTTCCTCTACGCCGAGTCGTACCTGCGCTGGAATGCTATCCCCCTTTGCCTTACCTCCGCCTCCCTCCTTTTAAAAATTGACTTTGGGCTGCATGTGTTTATATACTACTACGCTAACCACTTACCCCTCCATCCCACCCTTCTTGTAGGGGTTTCTGCTGTCTAATAATAAAGCATTCGTGTACTCTGCATATTATGATCTGATACCCTTTGCAACCCATTTGTTCACGTAGTACACCATGTCGTATGTTAATCAACGTGCTGGGCCTCGTCGCTTGCTGATTCTATACCTCGCGGGATGGCTTAGAAACTTATACTGTTACATGACAGTGGCCGACGGTGCATTTCTAGTGCACTAAGTTCTTGATTGTAGCCGTAAGTCAGGTATCATCGTCATGACGTCACGTTCTACGAGACGCTTCTCAAGGCATACTATGACATAGATCTCATAGAACAGTGCGTCATAGATTTAACGTTAAATAAATAAAAGGGTAAACGCACTGTCAGTTGTAATGTAAGAAATCAGACATGTCACAAGCGACAGTTGCGAAAGACCATTAACAATAAAGCGAAAAGCAGCCGCCGTAATCACGCCCTGATACTACTATGTAGTTCCCGCTCGTCCTACTGCTCGTCCTTTTCCCTACACTGGGAGCACCAGCCAAATAATTTCTGCATGATGCCAGTGTCCAGTTTCTTGGACTCCTCAGGCTCGACATCTGCCAACTCCTGCAAGAACTGCGCGACAGCAGGAAAGCCTGATTCGATGCAAATAGATGCAAGCTGGCAAGAAGGGGCAACATCATGGTTGCGCTTTCCCAGGCAATTCTTCGTAGGCTGGCGATATACCTTGTAATGCAATACTGGGTGGAATGAGATGAAGTAATTGCACAAGGAAGCGGTAGACTATATGCGAATCATACCATCAGAGATCACTTTTCTCTTCCAGTCTAAACTGATTTCCATTTCTGCGAAATAGTTGAGACAACAAAGAAATGGTCTTGCCGAGGAATGCCGCTTTCCAGATTGGTTGGACTCAAGTCTTGAACTCCCTTCTTTCCACTCCTGTTTGAATAGTTAGAGTAGGGTTCAGAAAAGCAGCATTGCGGTGACTCACCCAGTAGAGCCCACATGTTATGAAAACTAAACTGCCTGTATTGGCGGCCCTGAGATGTGGATGTTGTGCTAGCATTGATGGTAGCTGTGTCTCGGAGAAATGCGTCACTATGGATGAAAGCCTCAAGGGCCACCGGATCATGCATCCTTCACTGGCCTCATGTCTGACGGTTTGCATGACATAGTGCTTCAGCAGCGCGAAGCATTTATAGGCCATATGCCAAAAGCGGAGTTGCTCTCCATCGAGGTGGACAGGTACTTCACCGAGAAGAGTGAAGAGTTGGATGGAGAATGATTCCATGGCATGTGAGGTTACGGCGAATTTCCGATCGCATCTGCTTTCGTCCATGATAAACTCATTGAATGACCTATGAAGGGTGCCCATTGGGCCAACGAGGTCTCCTTCAATGGTCCGCGATATCTTCAGCACCGAATGTAGTGGTTGAAGGATTGCGGTGAGTTCGGACGCGGGTTCCACCTGCAGTGCCCATGGAATCTCATTGGAGTGCAGTACTGATTCACAAACAACATTGATCAGTATGCACTGAATATGTCGTATGAAGGCCACGGGATCTTGTTCATCAGGAGGTACTGCGTTCTTCAGGATTGCTCGATAGAGTTGGTCGATAGGTGCAAGCACTTTGGCTTTTGCGACTTCATCGGTGTCATTGAGGACAATGCTCATGCTTTTAGACGGGTGTTTCCACGAGTGTTCCATGAAACGCACTACGGTAGCGGCATAGATGAATAGCCCGTCTGCACGATCTACCAACCGACCAAGGTCATCACTGGACAGCCACGATTCTGGATGGCCCCATCGTTTTCTCTGCGAGATGTCATTCAGGGTATCACAGAAATATACCCGCATATCATCCGACGAGTGAGCCCGTTCCTCGTGTTGAAAGTCATACCCGCGTACACAACCCTTCGATTGATGTCTGAGGATGCTGCTGATGTAATCTTCTGGACGACTTGTAAGGAACAGCTTGACTCTGCGGTGTAGCTGTGGCGCAAGTTCGACCAGTTTCCTCAGAATTTTCTTCATCATGCTATGATCAGCGCATTCATCCAAACCATCCAGAACAACTACAAACGGTGTATCTGGCTCTCGGGCGATGGTCGATTGTTGGAGGTAGGATAGGAGTGGCTGTTCGAAAAGACCATGGAATTGGGATTCAATGGTACCTTGTGGAAGCACGATATCTTTCCTCAAAGCGGCAGCGATCGAAGTCTTCAAAGAGGGATGAAATGACGCAAGCTGGTGCGCAATGGTGGGAAAGAGGAGTTTGCCATCGGAGCAACCGTCACCGATACGAACGGAGAAGAAGAAGTTGGCCGCAAGAATTCCGTTTCCGTGCTGTTGCGCATACGATGCTACGGACTTCGCGACAGCGGTCTTGCCAATACCAGGGGGACCGTGAAGCCAAAATATGCGGGGAGAGTCATCATCAAAATGGGTGAACCAATCCTCCACAACCTCCAATGTCCCGCGACGGGTATTACCATAGCATTCCGACATGACGCGCCACACCTCCAAGTTGAAGGATGTGTTGAGATCTACGATCGCACAACACGATCGGACGCGCGGCAATTCCCGTGTACCACACACCACGCCCTCGTCGGACAGTGATGCACGGTCGGGTGAACTGACCTATGAAATGACCGCCGACTTTGGTGAATATCCAGGTGGAGGTCACTAGGTCAGAAAAATGACCTGACTTTTCCCATAGCTGTCCTGCAAGCTGATTGGCTCGGAACCTCGGACATCTGGGTTCTCCGGATCTGTCTCGCGTGGACTAGTTCACATGTGCGGTTCACTTTCGGCGATGCGATCTACAGCAATTGCGCGTTCGCGCATTCAAGTTCACGTTCCACGCTAAATCGCCTCGTTCATTATCGCGCACGTCTGCCTCTTGTATCTTATGATCCTCACTCATATATCTACTGATCTATCATCTCTGTGTGTAGCT